>BTPG01000007.1:156466288-156575816 GCA_036245525.1 Semisulcospira habei
TGCAGGGTGTCAGGAAGGAGTGTGCTGACCTCGGGACAGGGGCACGACAACTTGGCCTCGCTTGTCCTCGACAGCGAGGTAAAAGCCAAAAAGGAGGTCAAGGCTACTGATACAGTGCTGCGAGAGCTGATGAACACAACCACAGCAGGGATGAAAAACGACCACGCTATACTCATCGAAAAGGTGAGCAAGCTCGCTTCTTCTAGAGACAGGAAAGCTAGACGAAATCAACAAACGCCTCGACACTTTCGTTCGCCAGTCCATTGCGAAAAAAATATAAAAATAAAAATAAATCACACAATCCTAGCAGAAGTCTATGCTCAAGCTCACAGAAACTGCTTGTTCAGCCCAGAGTCAGCCTAAAAACTGCTGGTGCCCGTTCTTTCAGTTATCAGGCCCCTCACGTCTGGAACTCACTTTCCACTGCATGTCCATCTATCCCCTACCCTGACGACCTTCAAAACAAAATTGAAGACCCATCTTTTCCGGGTGGCATATCAAGATTTGCATAGTCTGAGTTTGGAAATGTTGGCTTTTTTCTTATATGTTCAGCGCACGTAGGTAGAATGTGTGTGTGTGTGTGTGTGTGTGTGTGTGTGTGTGTGTGTGTGTGTGTGTGTGTGTGTGTGTTTGTGTATGTGCGTGTGTGCTTCGTGTTAGGAATGTGCCTACATAGTGCGAGCAGGTGTTTATTTAAAGAGCGAGTGCGTTCTAATTTTTTTCATTTTAAAAATTATTTTTATGTGCTGTAAAGCGCTCCGAGCTTGCTGTCCGTGGGGAAGGGCGCTATATAAAAACTATGTATAATAATAATAATAATAAAATTATTATCATTATAATTATTATTATTATTATTTGATATATTTTGACGTGCATGATAGAGTTTGTTTTGTTGTATTTTGACGTGCATGATACTGGACAGTTTGATTTTCTGTATTTTTGTTGGAAGATTCGCTTCAGGGCACAATTGGTAATTTGACCTCCTGAAGGCCTACACGGATCAGTGTAGCAATTAACGTCTGCTATCAGTAACGTATTTGTTTTATTTTCCCATTAAATTTGCAAAGTAAATCAAAACATTGACTATATATACTGACTTCATTAAAAAAAGCCAAATTTTCAAACGTTGTTTCCCATACTAAAACATCTGAACTGTAAAGAGTTAACTTGTGTGACATGTCACTGGGGGCCCAGACTTCCGTGCAATGTAAGAAGTTAGTGCACTACTCAACATTTGCGCAAGTGAGATGCGATGAAAAAAAGGGATGCACGGTGCTTTCGCGTGTTTTCTTTTTTAATATGGAAGCCAGTATAGATTCTGACATCGGTGTTTCGGTGAAGTAGGAATCTCACTCGGGTGGTTTTAAAGTCATATAAGGCTGTTTAAAAAAATGCGTGAAAACCTTGTCTTTACAAATCAAAGTGATGTTTCAGCCATTATCCGTTTACTACGTGTGCCAAAACGTGTCTGTACTTTTTTCATATATTAGGAATATCTTACCATGAACTTTAATAAATGCTCATTTTATTTAAATAGATTTTGAATAAGGTAATTTCATAGGGGTACAAAAAGACGTGTCTTTTTGGAAGTACCTAAAGTTTCCAATACTTCTCAAAGAAAGAAAAATGGATTTAGATCAATCCCAAAATATGACAAAATTCCTTTTTGGGGCAATGTTAGATTTTAAAAATCTATTTTCTGCTTTAGATTTACCATACGTCACGCCAATGTTGACATTTTGATGTCCGTCACTTTTTTTGTCCGTCGTGTTACGACGACAGTAAATCAGATATAAATCATGATTACTCAATTTTTCGCAAAAGAAATTATGACGGGAGTTACCCACTTTCCCTCTGCATTGACCTCAGCAGCCAAAATCCCAGACGGATTTTATGATCTGTTTATTTTGACTGCTGCAATTGTCCACAGGAAATGGGTGGTTTTTTTTAGTGTGTCAGACGCGTTACGTTGTATTTATGTTCGTAAATGGCCTGAAATTTTCAAATGATAATTTGCTCCTAAAGTGAGTTCTCTCAGTCGTGTTACGGTCAGTCGTGTTATGGTGAAATTCGTAACACGACATGCCTGGACCATAACATGACTGACAGAAGGTCCTACCATCATTTATGTCTGTACCATGTTTGGGATGGAAGTTGTAAATAGTATTTGATGAAAAATAAAACAACAACATTTTTTGGGGGGTCTAAAATGACATTTTTCTTGATCTCTTTTACCATTGAGCTTTCTGATGGGTCGTCCAAATTAGTATGCTCAGTAAGGTCTTACCATCATGTGTCTTTGTACCAAGTTTGGGCTGGAAGTTGTGAATGGTATTTGAGGAAGAAAATCTTTGAAAAATATTGCTATTTTTGACGTATTTCCTGATCACCTGTGACCCTTGCCCTTGAGAGTGGTCACTGAAATTGGTATTTTATTTTTAGAAAGTTCTGACTTGGGCCAATTTTGAAGTCTGTGGCCTGAATAATGAGTTCAGACACAAACTGCTCTGTTACAGGACAGAATTCTGACAAACACCGTCAATATCTGACGTTTGTTAAAAGCGAAGTAATTTACATAGGAAGGGTGCTGTCGGTACCTCTGATAAACTGTTGTTATATCCGACTGTTGTTATATCCGACTGTTGTTATATCCGACCTTATTATAAGCGGAGTAGACTGTACTTTAAAATACTTTTCCTCCCCGCCTCCCCCTCCCAACACCCCCCCCCCCAACTGCCCCTTTTGGAGAGAGGATTTCTGCCAGAGAGCGTGCAAATCCGCCCAGTCATTTGATTTTGACCAGTGGTTGAAAGGGTACATTAACGTCCCTCCCACCCCGCGCCTCCCGTTTGGCTTCTTCGGTCGAAAAACTTGCAAGTTAGATATTCTCTAAAGGCCGTAACCAAAAAACAATACTCTAAATGTAGATTATTATGGATCGCATCGATATACAACCTTTTATCATAAATCAAAAGAATTTGTGTATGTGAAAGTTGATATATACAACACAAAATGTCCCAAAATAGACTTTGTTCTGGTTTAGTCGGAGCGGGTCACAAATGTTAGACCCCCTCCCCCTCCCCACACACACCATCCCCCGAAAATCCTCCCCTGATCTTACAGAAAAAAATTAGCGTATACATTCATTGTTTGAGATGGTTGTCCTATTGATTATTCAGTCATTGTAAGATAAGATAAGATAGTTTATTGCAATATTATGTGTCCATGTAGAAAACAACACTGAAAACATTGGAATTTGTCTTGATGTCACTTACTAAGACTAAAATAATACACACACACACACACACACACACACACACACACACACACACACACACACACACACACACACACACACACACACACACGCATACACAGAGTAAACTCTAAAATGTGATTTTCATGCTAAATACTAAGCAAATACTGGTATTAAACATGGCGAACGGGCATGCCTCACTGATTCAGGTATAAGTTGACTGTGTCATGCCTTATCCTTGTGCTGCCTTACATCTAACTGAATGTGTGTGTGTGTGTGTGTGTGTGTGTGTGTGTGTGTGTATGTGTGTGTGTGTGTGTGTGTGTGTGTGTGCGCGCGGTTGTCTAACGCATCACTCGAGTAACGGGTGTCTTACGTTATTCTTGTGCTGCCTTACAACAAGCACACGTGTTTGTATGTGTGTGTGTCAGTGTGTGTGTGTGTGTGTGTGTGTGTCTGTGTAAAGTGTGTGTGTGTGTGTGTGTGTGTGTGTGTGTGTGTGATATTTTTAATTTCTCAGTATTTACAGTTGATGGTTAGTGTTCAATAGTTTACTTTTGATGTTTTAACTTTAGTCTTTCAGTTTTTAGTTGAGATCTTAGAGTTAATATTCTTTCATATAATCTATGATCACTTTTAAGTTTATTTAAATCTAATGTATGCGCACGCGTGGGTATGTATGCGTGTATGTGTTTATGTGCGTGCGTGCGTGATTGTAACGCATCACTCGAGTAACAGGCACCATGCGTTACCCTTGTGCTGCCTTACATCTGACTGAATGTGTGTGTGTGTGTGTGTGCGCGCGCGCGCGCGAAATACTTATTATTATTATTATTATTATTATTATTATTATTATTATTATTATTATTATTATTAATTATTATTATTATTATTATTATTATTATTATTATTATTATTATTATTATTATTATTATTATTATCTCTTCTTTTTATTTTATTTTATTTGTCTCGTTACCTTTTCTGCTGTTGTATTTATTTTAAATGGTATTAAGGACAGACGTGTAAAAGGGCCTGCGTGCCTACTGTCTTCATCCTTAGAAAATAAAGTTTCAATTTAATTCAGTTCAATTCAACTCATTTCAACTCTCTCTCTCTCTCTCTCTCTCTCTCTCTCTCTCTCTCTCTCTCTCTCTCTCTCTCTCTCTCTCTCTCTCTCTCTCTCTCTCTCTCTCTCTCTCTCTCCCTCTCCACTATCTATTACAGATCGTTTAAACACTTTAATAGGGATATGTTTCTAGCCGAGCTAAATGAAACCTCGTTTCTTTTGGTTCGCAATCATACTAATCCTGAAGATGCGTTGGCCGAATGGTATAGATTGTTCCGTCGGGTTCTTGACAAGCTTGCGCTGCTGCGCAAAAAGAGGTTGAAACATGTGCATTTACCCCAGTGGGTAAGCAATGACATTAAAGAGGCCATGACTGTCAGAAATGAACTAAAGCGCTACAATGATTTTGGTGCTTTCCGCAAGCAGCGAAATCGTGTTAAGTACATGGTCTTAGAGGCCCAGGAAAAAACCCCACTTTAAACGATTGATGGACAACAAAACAGACACCTTATCTGTCTGGCGCGCCCTTAATGCGTTCACTAAATCGCGACAAACAGCACCATGTACATCTATATCCGCAGACACATTTAACAACCATTTTTTGTCTGCTGCTGATTCGTTGTTAAGCAGTACGACAACTCTCGTTGACACACCATCTATATCCGAAATGCTTACAGATTTTGAGAGGACAAACTCGCGCCAAACGTATCCTTTTGTATTCATTTGCTTATTGTATTTGACGCTGACAAATCTATTAGCTAAATGAAAAATAAGCGCTCGTTTCGTCACGAAGGGAACAATACATACTTTGTAAAACTTGCTGCCCCTTATGAGGTCGAGTGTTTGACATTTATTTATAATCTCGTTTTACAACATGGTACATTTCCAAACAGCTGAAAAGTAGCTAATGTTATTCCTCTGCCTAAAAGTAAGGACCTATCAAACCCTACTAGTTTAGACCAATCTCGCTCTTGTCAGCAATGTCAAAACCAATAGAAAATCGTGTACACAGGCATCTGAGCCATTTTCTTGAAAAAATAACTTGCTTTACCTACTACAGTCAGGTTTTAGACCTCGCCACTCATGCCACACAGCTCTAGCTCACCTGACCAATACTTGGCTCACGTCCATGAACAAAGCTGAAATGACCGTTGCTGTATTTCTAGATTTCTTTAAAGCCTTTGATCTAGTAAATCATGAACTGTTGCTACTAAAGCTATCGGTGTACCACGTAAACAGAGCATCCTTGGACTTTTTCAAACCCTACCTGCACGGAAGACGACAGTATGTGTTTGTTAACGGAAAACGTTCCGCTGAAGGCGTAACAAAGCATGGCGTGCCTCAGGGCTCAATAGTAGGGCCCTTCTTGTTTTCCATTTACATCAATGATATGCCATTACATATTTCAGATCTAGACGTACGCTGTAGCCTGTTTCCTGATAATGCGACTCTCGACGTGTCGTCGGCGAAAATCTTCACAATCAATTCCTCACTACTTCGACAGTGCTTAACAGATGTCTCAAAATGGAGTCACACTTACTATATGTTACCAAATCAGTCTAAAACAGAATGCATGCTAATAACTACACGACAGAAGCAGGAGGTACATCCACCCCCGCTAAGCATTTCTCTCAACTCTGAGTCGATTAGACAAGTTAGAGAGCAATGCTTGTTAGGCGTCATTATCTACTACCAACTCACATGGCACGCGCATGTCAGGAGCGTATGTCAAACAGTGTCCAGAAATTTATATCTTCTTTCAAAACAACGTTATTTTACAGATACACCGACAAGGAAAATATTTTGTAACGCACATATTCAATCCCATATAGATTACGCATCCACAGTTTGAGACGGATGTAGCGATGCGTGCACACAAAAGCAGCCACATTAATACTACACCAGGATAGTAAATAAAGCACTGACGAGCGACTCAAAGCCTCTGTGTAAGTTACTCAAGTACGATAAAGACGTATTAAAGTTTAAAATCTAACACTCAAAAGCTCCTAGTTAACTAACAGATGTATTTAGCACTGCTCATACGAAAAATAAAACTGCGAGGAACGATTTATCAATACCAAGGCCGCGCCTCGATATATTCAAAACTAGTTTGTCTTACTCAAGAGCCAGGCTGTCAGATTTGTTGCCGGTCGACATTACTGAGGCTCCGTCTTTGTGCACATTCAGGGCCCGCGTTTTAGGGCAGCTGAAATAAACTTGAGTCTATAGTTGTGTAGTTGTGTCGGCGTGACTCGAGCGCCTTGAGTTGTATTGCCGTGTTTGTTGTTGCTGTTATTGTTCAAACTAGTCTTTCATTTTACGCCATTCAAACTTTCTAATTTGAGTCTTTTTGTCCAGCAATATCGTAAGATGTAATGAGAACATTTATGAAGAAGATCTTGCAAAACTATTAACTCACTCGAGACGTGCCGCCTCTGGATACGCGGTATAAGCCGCGTATCCGGAGGCGGTACGTCTCGAATAAGTTAACCCTCTGAGGGGAGCAGGTTCCTTTATCCCCAACCCTGCCACTAAACACATTTTTCTTTTATGAAATCTTAATTAATTCAATGACCAAAAGACACAACAGTCCAAAGAATATGAATGAAAATTGGCTTCAGCAAGAGACAGATCCTCGTGAGCCCCCGCGACTGCGGAGCTCATGAGGATCTATGTGACTTGCAGTTGGATCGTGCTAAACATTTTTCTACGCAGTGAAAGGAAGGCGACAGATTGCTTCGTCAATTGGCGCGTCTTATTGATATTGGGTCCTATACACTTAATATGGCGAGCTTGAGAGGGTTCAGGTGGGCCGATCGATACCGCTTGCGACGTATGTATGGATGGATCCATTGGCAACAATTCAAACGCTGAACGAAACACATGCTCAGATCATCCACGCTGAGTCGTTTCCCCTCAGGGCACAGGCACTTAGTGCTGTGTGACAAAGCCCCGACAGTTTTCTGTTTAGCCTTTGGCTATCGGTAGCGCTTTTTGTCTCGACAAAAAGCGCTACCGATCGCCAACGTTTTAGCCTTACGTGTGAATGGGTGTAATTGTAGTGACGCGCGATCGAAACACACACACGCACGCACACACACACACACACACACACACACACACACACACACACACACACACACACACACACACACACACACACACACAAGCGTTACATAAGTAACGCACATAAAAGCGCGAGCACACATACACAAACAGCACGACGACTACCACCACCACAGTGTACAGTGAATTTCTCTCCATGTTCTTTCTCAAGCTTAGGTGTGTGTGTGTGTGTGTGTGTGTGTGTGTGTGTGTGTGTGTGTATGTGTATGTGTATGTGTGTGTGTGTGTGTGTGTGTGTGTGTGTGTGTGTGTGTGTGTGTGTGTGTGTGTGTGTGTGTGTTTGTGTTTGTGTGTAGCGTATCTATGGTTGCGTGCTTCAATCACCGGCCTCAGAAACATCCATGTTGGAAGAAATCAATGTATAAAAGACGGGTCCATACGGAATGTTGACGTTTATAGTCATAATGCACACAATTAACCTTTTCACTTTCAAGAGACATAGCTTCTCCTGAGCCCCTGCAGTAGCAGGGGCTCATGAGAAGCTATGTCACTTGCTGCAAAATTTAGGCCTTATTGTTATCCGTGCTTCTCAGATAAACGGAAGGAATCATCAGAGTCTAAAACTTCTGACAGTATAGTGTTGAAGGGTTGGTGGAGATATTTTGCCGGTACGCTTCATTGAAAGCTCCTATGAATTACACTTATACTGCACAATAATTCCTATGGACACTAAGATCGGACGCGGATACAGTTCTATAAGTTTGATGTAAAAAGTGGCGAACATCCAGATCGGGGAAAAATATGTGATTGGGCATGTACATAATTATGAAATGAACTTGGCAATTATCATTAAAATGGTGTTAATATTATCAGGGTCAACTTTGGACCCCCTCAAATTGCTAGCTGTTCGACCGATGACAAACTCGAAATGACCACAGGTTATCAACAGTCTAAATCACAGGCCTAAATCAAGAGTGAGGCATTCTTTACGATGTGAAAATGTTTGAAAATTAATAAATTGCACAAAACACAGCATGGCAATATTCACAGTAAAATGTGCTTCATACGTACACCAAATATGCTTTTGACCGACCTCACAATTTTAATCAGAAAAATTCAACGCTACAGACTATATCCTCCAGAAATGTTGAACAGTGTACTTCACTTCACCGTATAGATCGGGCCGTTGAGAAACGACAGGATTGTGTCAATGACACATTCGGCAATGACTAAGCGCCAGTCGGTAAAACTAGGATCCAAGTGCTGAATTATACCCAGTTCTATCGTCATTGGATAAAAACCACTATGTCTATTTGAAAAAGACAGATTTTCATAACAATGTTTCTCGTGGAAAACTTGAGTTTTTCATGGCATTCGTGTCAGAACTTTAGTAACCCATATGGCAGTGCCTAGTATTACAAACTCATTTAACTCATTGCCTCGTATCAGGAGGCGGCACGTCTCGAATGAGTTAAAATTTGCCCACGAAAATGGTGCTCAGAGTGATAACAACGCAGAACAAATCCGCACTGGAGACGTAGCACAAGACAGTAAGGATGTTCAGCTGACATGGCCCAGGAAGTATTGCAAGGCACAATGGACACAATAGCTAGGGACGAAGATAGATGGAGAGCAGCAGTACAAGACGCTATATACACGGGCAACTGTAGACCCGCCAGGTGGTGTTTGAAGAATAAACAACTGACCGACGATTCTTTACAGCTGGGCTTTCAAGAACTGGCGCGACACGCCAGTGAGTTGACACTGAAAACTGTGTTACAACTGCAAATGCGTGACATACTTCTTGACACAGTTCTGATAGAGACAGTCACACGGGGAATGTGGTCAGTCGTCAGGCTGGCGTTACGCCGTAATATCAGCGACACAAAGCGGGCGTGGGCAGTGAACGAGGCCATCCAACATGCCGGCAATGAACACTTGGAGTCGTTCCTCCCTCACTGCACAGATCAGCAACGGGACTGTCTACTAACGGAAGCCGGCACAAGAGGATTGTGGGATTGTGTGCACCATGTGCTGCGACATGGAACAAGCGACGCACGGCGCCGATGGGCTGTTGTTGAGGCCAGTAAGCGGGCCGGTGATCATGCACTCAACAAGCTGATGCGCCTCGGTGACCTAACAACTGAAGACAACTGTTTGCTACTCAAAGAAGCAGTTGCCCGTGGTCTGTGGCAAAGTGTCATTCAGTTGCTGTGTAATGGTGTGCCACAGCAGGAGCGAGAGTGGGCCCTGTGTGAGGCCAGCAAGCGTGCCCCAGAAGCTGTTTTAGAGAACGTTTTCAGAAAGTGTCTGTACCGTTTAGAACGTATCCTGGACAAGGTTTTGGTGAACCTGGTGAACAGAAAGTGTTGGAATCTCATGAAAACACTGATGCCACATCGAGTAAACCGGCAACAAACAAAATGTATCGTCTTGCAGGCCAGAATACATGCGGACAGTTGTAATTACCAGGAGATTCTGAAAGCCTCCCAAACCCCTGTGAGTGCAGACCTTGCCGTTACGAGGGCAGTGAGGTATGGCGTGTGGCGTGAGCTCGTTCACTTGCTCCATCATCCTCAGAGCGAGGGAGTTCGCAGATGGGCAATTGAAGAGGCACTGAAATATGCCAATAAGAAAACCCGCATTTCTATTGTAAAGCAGAACAATTTGTTACGCCCTGCATGTCTTCAAGATGTGCACACTAGTTGTCTCGCTCGATTCACTACCGCCATCAGTGGCAGCAAACCAATTGAGACAACCAGTGTGGTAGCAGCAAGCCTTACGACGCCTTTAAAGGCAGCCTGTGGGGCCGTCCCGCAACGACCATCAGGGAAGAGGATATTCGTGGCATCACATCAGAGCACATGCATATGCAGGGCATCCTCAAGCAAGAGGAAGAGGAAGACGAGGCAGTGGAAACGGAGTTGCCCGTACCACACTTTGGACATTGTTGAAGCGTGGCCCGTGTCATATAGCAGCAGGTGGGTGATCCTGAGTGTCGGAAGGTCCGTGACCAATGTATGTTCGCCTAGATTTCGCTATGGGTAAAATTGTTGCAGGTGTTAGCCTCAGTAACACTCTGCTATATTGGAAACTCATGTAGAACTGGGTCTTGTCGCTTGTGTTATTCGCTCGAACTGAGTTAACCGTTTTGCTGTCGGTTGCACTTTTTCTCGTTGTATCCCTCCGGGAAAGGGGGTGAGGGTTTCTGTGTGTGTGTGTGTGCGTGTGTGTGTGTGTGTGTGTGTGTGTGTGTGTGTGTGTGTGTGTGTGTGTGTGTGTGTGTGTGTGTGAGGTGTGTGTGTGTGTGTTTTAGCCTGTGTACAGTCCATAGCAGTAATGGCGGCGATTGTGATTTTCTATCAATGTTTGAAATCATCTCCTACATTTAATTTTGCGCGTAGGAGATTGGTATTTGGCAATGTGATCATTTATTATCAGTACGTTTAGAAATAGTCTCGGAATTTAGTGAATATGAGGCCTAATGAGCACCGCAGGCACTTGATTACAAGTAGCGATATGTCTGCGAATCAGCTGATGCACAGTAATCTAATTTATTTTCTTCTTCTGTTTCAAATCCGATCTGACATCATTGATGCGGCTGAGATCCTTAGATATGATAATCAGGAAAAACTAAAAAATTACTTTTTTCCTTGCACTGTTCGATCTGCCGAGTCTTACGAATAGGAGCACTGTCTGTTTTCTTGGTCTGTCCATTTGCATCTGTGTAGTTTGTACACCGAAGGTCAGAGATGCTGATGTAAAGTGCCAGTGTACTTTGGAGAGACTATTTTTTTATTTGACAAGAGCCAAATATGTTAAAATAGGAAAGACAGCCGTAGACTGACAAGTTGAAAGTGTTGTTTTGTGAGCGCTCGAATTTCAGCCATTTTTGAAGGGCTATAATACAGATCCAGTGCCTGCGGTTCATATTAGAAACCTGAAAATAATGTTCTGACCTCTCATCCATACTTCTACTATCTCTTCCATATTGACGGCAACACGCAGTTACCGACACCATTGTGTTTTCTGTTCCACAGTCGACGAATTTAGGTATTGCACCATGTCCGCAGAAAGGATCAGATCTAAATGTCCAAGACACAGAACTCTTGAAGTCTGCTTTTTTTTTTTTTTTTTTTTTTTTTTTTACTCTGCATTGCGTTTACATCCCTTAGCTGCATGTCATTTTGCTATAAACACACTTCAGCTTCGGCTGTTTCAAACCGAAAGTGCATCTCGTCTTCGTAGCCGCTGTAGTCACTCAAAACATGACTCACTTACTGCTAGGGACCGTAGAACTGGGTTTTGTCGCTAGCGTTAGCTAAAATCGTGTGCTTGGTTTTGCCACAGTCGTTAATTAGCCTGTATTTTAGTGGGTTTCGACCCAAATGTTAGCCTGCGTAGAAATAGGTTGTTGTTTTTTTGGTCAAAAATGCTAGCAAGTGTAAAACTGGAGGAACAGAACACATGCAACATGGTTCATTGTATCATCTGAACGTTTATTATGTACATTGAGAGTATGTTACACATTTTGTGTGATGTAAATAGTTTGGTCAATCCATGTTAATGTACATTAGTTCTGGTGTTTGGTTGTTTTTTCTAAAGTTTTTGTGTGTCATAATAATTCATATGAACATTGTAATCAAACGAGTGTGTAATAGATCCTCATGAGCCTCCGCACGAGCAAAATGCATGGAGATCTTATTAGCACCACTTCATATATCTTTTTTTCGTTTGATGGATGGAGGTTCTTGACGCTGAAAAAAAAATCAGAAATAAATCTGCGGTTGCTTGCAGTGTAGGCGTAAGAATCACATTTTGCTGTAATAGCCATGCTGGCTACTTCAGCAAAGTGTGATTCTTACACCTTCGTCGGTGCATGATCATGAACTCAGCAGGTCGATTCTCCTTGGTAACCTCACAGCTGAAGGCAACTGTTGCTACTCAAAGGAGCAGTTGCCCGGGGCCTGTGAAAAAGTGTCATTCAGTTGTTCTGTAATGGTGTACCACAGCAGAAGTGAGACTGCAACCCTTCAAGCACGCTCCAGACGTTGCTGAAATCACAGTTAAAACAAAGAAGTACCCAACGGAGAAAGAAACACGCTTAGAAAAGTCGGGTACAACACAATTTATTAACATTTCGGGTAAATACCCTTTGTCAAAATAGACAAACAAACAGAGAGATCAGCCGCTACTCATCTTCATTCGCAGATGGAATGTGGCAACTCACAGTTAACACAGCTCCTTATTGTTAACCCTTTTATCCCCAAGGTCCCATTTCTCAAATTTTGGAGGTGTTGCCTGATGACTATGTACCAGTTGCAGGAGATGGATTGACCATGATATTTCAAGGGTAGTGCAAGATTAGCTTGGCGCCTGAAGGCGCCAAGCTAATCTGGCACTACCCTTGAATTATCATGGTCAGGCCATCTCCTGCTGTAGGGACTCGGGGCCAAAAGGGTTAAGCAGCGTCGGTCATCGGCAGACAATGCACACTAGGCTTTATGTCCAATGCAGACGATGATATGGAATATTTGAGTTATCAGAGACACAGCAGCCTACAGTCATGCGGATGCACGCGAGAATCTATTCTATGCATCTTGCAGAAGGAATCAAAGAGATCACACACCGCTTGAGCAGGTTGTGCAAGTGTGTATACAGTCATTGAATACGTTAGCATTCATAATATCAGTTTTGTAACTGCTCTTTTTATTTTTTTAAAAATTGTATAGTCAGTTGCATACCTGTCGTTCCTAGTCATAATGTTTTATAATAATAATAATAATAATAATCGTTCTTAATTTCATTTTTCCTCACGTTTTCTTTTTCTTTCTATGTATTTCCTTTTCTATCTTGTTTTGTAATGTGCAGAATATGATACTTTTTGAAAAAGAAATTTCATACTTGATGAAATCGAGCGTTAATTCCATGACCACACATACAATGATACATGCACGTGTATTTTGATTAGGTTACGTATTTTGTGTAATGTAAACAGTTTGTTGGGGGAAGGAGTGGGAATGGGTAGGGGAGGGTTGATATTATTAGTTGTATTACGAGTTTTGCTGTGCCAGTTGTTCTTGTCGCCTGGAGACCTCTTACCTCCGACATTGACCCCCCCCCCACTTGCCCCCTCCTCCTCCCCCCCCCCCCCAACCTCCGATCGGACCCGAGAGGCGACAAGAAATACTGCGAAAGTCTAACTCGTAATACGATTTTGTCTTCAACTGCGAAAGGTACAAGCGTGAAGTATACCCTTGAAAGAACCCCAAGCTGTACGAGTGACCGTAGACATTCAAGGGGCGGCTATCTCGATACTTCGACTATCAGTCAACAAACTCGCGCGAACTGCATTCGCCTGAAATTTCTCTCTAGGGTATTTTTTTAAAAATAATGTAACACGTTTTCAGTCATTATTTTGTATAAAATTGGTAGTATAGGCCGAACACAAAGCGTGCATATAGTTATTTTGTTGCATACCCCTCTCAATTTGTATTTATACACCTGTTTGTTTCTTCGCCGTTTCGATTACGGTCAGTACGTGCAGAATAGGGCCTTCGCTTGAATTTTCCTGTCGTTGACATTCTCTAACTTATCCAGTTATAGTCAAGTTCGCTTATAACAAGGTCGGATGGAGGAAAGATTGGATATAACAAAGCTTTTGGGGAGGTCCCTGCCAAATTTATTCTTTGTCTTTGTAAACTTAATCCGTATATAACAAGGTCGGATATAACAAAGCTTTTGGGGAGGTCCCTGCCAGATCTGTTCTTTGTCTTTCTTTGTAAAATTAATCCGTATATAACAAGGTCGGCTATAACAAAGTTTTTTGCGAGGTCCCTGCCAAATTTGTTCTTTGTCTTTGTAATATTAATCCGTATATAACAAGGTCGGATATAACAAAGCTGTTTTGCGAGGTCCCGGCCAAATTTGTTTTTTGTCTTTGTAAAATTAATCCGCTTATAACATGGTAGGATATAACAAAATTTCGAATATAACAAATTTTTTTTCAGGCCCCGAGGTGCTGCTGAGTCCGCTTATAACAAACCTTTACATTATAAGCAGCAAAGGAAACAGGCGAATGCTCCATTTTCACAGAATGTGCGTGTTTATGTTTGTCTACTTAACTCATTCTACCCCAACACCGAAATCCCCAAATTTTGCCGTTTTCCTCTGAAGACTGCACTCTAGTGCAGGACATAGATCGACCATGATAGTTCACGGGTGATGCCAGGATAGCGTGGCGCCCATAGGCGCCAAGCTATTCTGGCATCACCCTTGAACTATCATGGTCGATCCTTATCTTGCTGTGGTGTGTCTGGGGTAGAAAGAGTTAAAACTGACTGTGTATTCAGACATTTCGTGCATATTACTTTGTCACGTTACGGTCTCGTAATATCGCGATTCCACGTGTATTCTTGCTTTTAAAAGTACTGAGCATTTTGATCAAAGGTTATAGCTGTGATCAGCGGCAGCAATGACTTTGATTCTTGGTAGAACATACGAGCTGTATACAAAATCCAGACCCAAATGCAGAGAAAACTCTAACGAAGAAAGAAACACGCTTAGAAAGACATACAACACAATTTATTAATATAAACGTTTCAAAATAGAGAAACAAAACAAAAATACACTTCGCTACTTATCTTATCAGTACGTGGAGAAAATTGTAACTGTCTTTTCTAAGCGTGCTTCTTTCTTAGTTGGGTTTATGTTTGAACGCTATACAGTTAATTGTCTTTCTTTTAAGCCTGCTTCCCCATGTTTATTTCTTGTAAACTTGTGTAATTACTGGTGTAGGAAGCACTAGCTGGAAGAGCAGGGTTGTACCTCACAGGCGGAGGCTGACACGAGATCATTTACCTAATGGGCGGAAGGGGGTGGGGTGGGTTAAACGTTTTGTTTGGGACCTTAAAGACATCCCGACGATAGACCCTCCGTCCAGTGGCTGAAAATCAAACAACGGGGCGGAGCGATCAATAACGAGAATGCTTCTGAAATAAAAGTACAATTACTAATCAAGCTAAAAGTGAGCAGCATCCACACCGCCAACAAGGAGTCTCCGGGTGAACGTTTCATCCACCCCACAACAACACTTCGTATTATGTTCTGTTTTTAAATAAAGTGGAAACGTGTCGATCAACTGTATCTACATTAAAGATGTATCTACATTAAAGATGTACCTACATTAAAGATGTATCTACATTAAAGATGTATCTACATTAAAGATGTATCTACATTAAAGATGTATCTACATTAAAGATGTATCTACATTAAAGATGTACCTACATTAAAGATGTATCTACATTAAAGATGTATCTACATTAAAGATGTACCTACATTAAAGATGTATCTACATTAAAGATGTACCTACATTAAAGATGTATCTACATTAAAGATGTATCTACATTAAAGATGTATCTGTAAGACACTATGATTTGTAGAACTTTATTTAAGAGTGTGACATTTTGTTTAACTCATTCTACCCCAACACCGAAATCCCCAAATGTTGCCGTTGTTCTCTGAAGACTGCATTGCAGTGCAGGACACAGATCGACCATGATAGTTCAAGGGTGATGCCAGAATAGCTTGGCGCCCATAGGCGCCAAGCTATTCTGGCATCACCCTTGAACTATCATGGTCGATCCTTACCTTGCTGTGGTGTGTCTGGGGTAGAATGAGTTAAAACATAAAAAGCTAGGTCCCCCGGCAATTTGTAATATCCTGTGTTTGCTGTAATTGTGAAGAAAAAAATACTTATCAAAGCCAGTGAAAAGGAAAAATCATTTCATTATCGAAGCCAAGACGATTGCACCCACACCGCAAAGAATGGACACCAATTTGGAGAGTAGCTGATTTGACTAAAGTCCCCCCGCCCTCTCCTCTCCATGAATTTTACTTAAGACATAACAAGAAAAGGAAAACAAAATAGTAAAAATAAACTGTCGTTTACGTATGGTAATTGCAAAGTACTCTAATTAAGTGATTCTACATTAAAATGCCACTGTAAATGAATGCACTTAGGCTGAAAACAAGCCTTTGTCGACATGTTGGGATTATTACATTAGAAGGTCTGACATTTCGCTTATTACAAATTCCGCTTATAACAACAACAAAAATCTCGGTCCCCTGCGAATTTGTTTTGTGCGGACTTTACTGTATTCAGTTATGTTTTGTATGAAATTCGTACAACGGTAACACAGAACACCTACATTTTGTTCTTTAATGTAACATGACCTCTAGACTATAAGCACAGATTTTTAATCGACGGCGGCCATTTTTCCAGCTAAAACGTCTACGAACCGCAACGCTGCGCAACCGAGCATATTGGTTCAAGCAATTGCTGTTTTGGAAAAGGACAAGGGCTGCACTACTTTCGCGTAGGGACAACCAGCTGCGGCAGACATGCAGGCGGGAGTGGAAAATCGCTGCTTGGAGAGTGTCAGTTCTTTGAGCCGCCGGTTCGCTTTGTTGAGATGTGCGTCTGGCAAACATAAATAAGTTTAACCCGTTCAGTGTCGAAGTGATTCAGTGATTTATGCAGACGCAGAAGGTGTTTCTGGAGTATTCGTTAATTTAATACTAAAAAGCCGTAGCTGTCCAAGGAACATGGAATAAAAGCGAGGTCAGCAATGGCATAGATCCTCATAAGCCCCCGCAACTGCTGGTGCTCATGAGGGTCTATACCTCTTGCAGTTCAGATTTTCTCGGCACTGAAAAAAGGCTGGGGAAAAAATAGGTTCTACGTTACCAACACATCAAAACAGCGAGTGAGTAGTGCGGTATGAAGAAAAATTTCCAAAGGACACACACACACGCACGCACTCATATTATACACACACACACAAACACACGCACCTACGCACGCACGCACGCACGCACGCACACACACAACACACACACACACACACACACACACACACACACACACACACACACACACACACACACACACACACACACACACACACACATGCTTCGACAAGCGAGAGGCATTATAATCAAACGTGCTTTCTAAGATACAATGTCAGGATTGCCTCAAGACATAGCCACTACCAATCTACCAAGACCCGGCCAAACATGAACTTCTTCTAGACATGGCTGAAACGATAACTGTCTTGTAGAGGAATGTAAACACACACACAGCACAGCACAGTACAGCGCTCAAAATGAATCTTCCCATACAAACTTCCCAAATCTAGAGTTTGGAGCTGTGCAGTGACGCCTGCTGCATAGGACAGCCAGGCCAAGGAACACAGTGCCGTTTCCGTACTGTCCAGTCTCTTAGCCTTAGTCAGTCCCAGTCATTCCTTAATTTTTTCAATCCCCTAAAAAACACTATCGCCTACCAGCTGCACATTTGCCTTGCACTACACACACACACACACACACACACACACACACACACACACACACACACACACACACACACACACACACACACACACACGCACGCACGCACGCACGCACGCACGCACGCACGCACACACACACACACACACACACACACACACACACAGGGAGACACGAACATTTTCTGTCTGTTGCGGATTTGATAATTACTCTTAGTCGTGATACAGAGGCTGACATATGCCCAGATTACTAGTTAATTTCTGCAACAGAAAAACATTTGGCACACCACCATTTAATATCCCCACACTTGCTGTGCACGAAGTGGGCAAATTAATTAGTGACTTAGCTAATAAGACGTCCTCCGGCCATGATGATATTAGCTCACAAAGATTAAAGTTGTCTAAACCACATATCGTAGAGACCCTTACTTATATTTACATCTTATGTATTCAAAACAATTTATTCCCTACAGACCTTAAAGTCGCAACAAAAGTCGTTCCACTGCCAAAATCAAAAGATCGTACTGACCCTAACAACTTAGACCCAATTCTCTGCTGTCAGTATTATCTAAACCCCTCGAACGCATATACATAAAGGTGTTTATGTATATGCTTTCGAGGGGTTTAGTGATCGAATTTAGTACCCGCCACATTGCTGACAGATCTTTGTTGTCCTTGACAGTGTTGCGGCGCACACCATTGATCTCACACGGTTTCGCTGCTTTTTAAATTCATCAAAGTTCTTTTCTCTTTTTAGGTCATTTCGCAACGACATAGCATGCATTATTTCTTTTGTCAACCAATGGGGAAGTATCTCACTCTTTACTCTTTTTGTTCTAATCGGCGCATGTCTGTCTAATACTCCAAGGAATAAACTGTGCCAAGTGTCCAGCTTGGCGTCTGACGTGATGATGCAGCCGAGGTAGGTAAACTGATGTACTGACTTCAGTTCGGACTCGCCGATGGTGATGTGGGGAGGGCGATGCTCTTCCTTGGGTGCTGGCTGATGAAGGACCTCTGTCTTTTTCAGACTGACCTCAAGTCCAAAGAGCTGGGCGGCATTTGCGAAGCAGGACGTAATGCGCTGCAAGGCTCTCTCTGTGTGTGCAACGAGGGCAGCGTCATCAGCAAAGAGCAGCTCACGAATCAGTTGGTCTAGGGTTTTTCGTGTGGGCCTGCAGTCGTCTGAGGTTGAACAGGCTGCCATCGAGACGATACCTGATGTACACTGCGTCGTCATCGTCGAGGTCCACTGTGGCCTGCTTTAACATCATGCTGAAGAAGATGTTGAAGAGGGTCGGTGCCAGCACGCAGCCTTGCTTCACGCCGTTGCGAATGGGGAATGGTTCTGAGAGGTCACTGTTTAGTCTGACCTGGCCTTGCTGGTCCTCGTGGAGCTGGACGATCATGTTGAGGAACTTTGGGGGACAGCCTAGTCGCTCCAGGATCTGCCACATACCTTGCCTGCTCACAGTGTCAAACGCTTTTCGGGTGGTTTCAGCATGTATAGCCTGCTTTTTTATCTGACGGACGCCTGGATCATTTTGTATACTGTATAACCTTTGGATTTGCAAAACGAAACAGCCGGCTGGGGACAAAAGACAATAATAAGATAAGAAAACCATTGACAACGTAAAGATTTATTACAAGAGTGTTATTATGTGGGGGAGGGGGGGAGGGGTTTGGTCTTCCTGGATCATTTTGTATACTGCATAACATTTAAAACTCTGCAAACAGAAGAATGGTTGGGGACGAAAGACAATAATAATTGGTAAGAAAACCATTGTCAACATAAAGATTTATTACAAGAGCGTTTTTATTCGGTTGTTTTCAGCGTGTATAGCACTGTTTTCATCGGATGTACACCTGGATCATTTTGCATACTGTGTAACATTAACCTTACTTTGCAACTAAACAGTGGCCCCCCCACCCAGGTCTGCCCATGGGGGACTTGGGTGGGGTTAACTTCTTTTTAGTTCCTAGGGTCACCCTTGTCAGCCCCACAGGGTGGGTTTTCCTCTCAATTCTGGGGCATGTGTTTCTGTCTACCCTTGGTCCATTAACTTGTAATTTTCTTTTTTAAGCTCTCCCTACTGTATGCGCTGCCTGTATCTCTTGAAAAGAAGTGCCCAACGGAGAAATAAACACGCTTAGAAAAAAAAGGTTACAACACAATTTATTAATATTTCGGGTAAATCCGTTTTGTCAAAGCCGACAAACAAACAGAGAGATCAGTCGCTACTTATCTTCATGTGGCACATTCCTTCTGCGAATGAAGATAAGTAGCGACTGATCTCTCTGTTTGTTTGTCGGCTTTGACAAAGCGGATTTACCCGAAATATTAATAAATTGTGTTGTAACCGTCTTTTCTAAGCGTGTTTATTTCTCCGTTGGGTACTTCTTTGCATTTTTTACACGATTGGCAGTCACCTTTTTGGTCTGAATAATGTTTTTTTTTTTTGTATCTCTCTTCATTTTGGATGTGTGTTGCTAAATGGTCTTAGGTTTATTTAGCGTATTAGACCTCCTGGCGACATACATTCAATATTCTGTTCATTTTTTTCACAAGCAATGCTGGCACGTCCCAAAAAAAGTCGGGACGTTCAGCAATGTACAACCAATCGGGACGAAAGACCATAATAAGATAAGAAAACCATTGTCAACCTAAAGATATATTACAGGAGTGTTATTATTTCAGTTTGTATAGCTTGCTTTTATCTGATGTACGCCTGGATCATTTTGGAAATGTCTCTAATTTTTTGGTTACTATAAGTACACTTTGCCTGCTGTGCATTGTTTCAAAAGTCACAGGAAGCGTAAGCCTTAGCTGAGTTGGTATACCTCGCCCTTCTACCTAGGTTAAACGCGCCAGCGGCGCCATTGTTGCTATTTTCGCACCAGACAGGTCGCTCGGACCGGTCACGCGCACCAGAACTGCGCGTGCTGGTTGGCTTCTGCTCTTGTAGTGTGGTCTCGTACGTTCACGCGGAAGATTGTGATGGCAGTCGAAAAAAAAAAGGTTCGTTTGCGGATTTAACTTTTAGCCGCGCCTTTTACCTCCTCTAACACGCCAGTTTTGTGTTGAGATGACGGAGGCTTGTGTCATGCCCCACACCACTGAAACAAGTCCATTGTAGTACATGCAGTGCGCTCATTTCTCGAACTTCAACTATGACGGTGCTTTCTGCCGCAAACGACGCAGATGTCGCAAAATCACCTCCATTGAGGATTAAAAAAAACTCTTTCTCAAATCTGCCAAATCGCGTAATGTTTCGTAGTGCTAGCATAAGGATGGATGCATTATTGCCGGATTGCATATATGGGAAAGGGTTTATTCTTTATTCATGTTATTTTGCAGCAATCAAACGACGGTCACGTGATTCTTTCTCCGAGGTTGCCCATTACAGGTGCAGAAAGCACACGCTCTAAATCGATCGGGTGCACCAGACCGGTCCGAGCGACCGGTCTGGTGCCAAAATAGCAACATTGGCACCGCTGGTGCCTTTAACCTAGGCCACTGGACGAGGTAAAGCAACTCGGCTAAACTTTATTATCGCACTTGCTAGAACTCGGTATTATATATTTCTCTCTTCATTTTATCAATAGAGGCACATAAGTCGCGGAAACCCTTTACGTGCCGATGGCAAGAACTAGTTTTCCTCATCACAAAGTTGCCAGAAAAAGGTTTGACTGCTCTTGATTGTTTGATTTGAAGTGTTTACAAACAATTACTGTGTTTTTATATAAAGACTGAAGTTTTTCAAGTGATTTCTTATGTTGTCAGTTAATTAATTAATGTCAGTGTTCTGTTCTGTCATTTTAACTCATTCTACCCCAAGACCGGAATCTATAAATGTTGAAGTCGTCTTCAGAAGACTGCGTTGCAGTGCAGGACACAGATCCACCATGATAGTTCAAGGGTGATGCCAGAATAGCTTGGCGCCCATAGGCGCCAAGCTATTCTGGCACCACCCTTAAACTATCATGGTGGATCTTTATTTTGCTGTGGTGTGTCTGGGGTAGAATAAGTTAAGTGTTAGTTTCTTCGTCTGGGTCTTTTTCTATCTTTCATATTTTTCCACACTTTTTGACCCGCATCATACTGAGGCTAAAAGCTTCAAATTTGTTCACTGCCATAATTCTATGCAAGCTACATTACAGTACTTACAGATGAGGACATAGACCAATGGTTTTAGTTCAAGGGTGGTGCCACAATAGCTTGGCGCCTAGAGGCACCAAGCTATTCTGGCACTACCCTTGGACTATTTCAGTCACACTTGTTCCACACACTGGTGTATTCCGAATGATAAGGGTTAATATTCAAAATGCTCTGTTGCTGTTTGTCTGAAACTCCAGAGTACCCAAAACCAAAAAATAGTCCTTTAATTTCCAGAATACATTATGTTGATTCTCACATAAATGCCATGATAAACTGTTTTGCTTCAGAAGGACAAAACGCAGCAATGTGTAAAAGATTTCCTCTGTAAAAATCATAATCGAAAGGTTACGGGTCAGTGTTTATTGAATTTTGCATCATAAAATGTTAAAAATGTTAAAGCACACATACACATTAAGTTGAAAAAACAACAACCCCCAAAAATAATGTGAAACAGAAGTATTCCATGAACTTGACCTTATTACAGACGCCTAATGTTGTGAAGACACCCGTTTGGACTGTAATGCCAGTTTTTGTGTGAGAGGCATCCACTATTGGTAGAAACCCATTTTTTTCCACCTAGTGGCTCTGTTTCTAGAAAATGTCTATTTTATTTTAAGTTATAGAGCTTAGTTATAAGGTGAGTTCTAAACATTCGCATCAATTCCAGAGCCCTAGAATAAATAGAAATATGGGAACACATTTTCATATAAAATGGTAGGTAACCCATTCTGAGGCTTTTGTGCGCATGTGTGTGTGTGTGTGTGTGTGGTGTGTGTGTGTGTGTGGTGTGTGTGTGGTATAAGTTGCATGTTGAGTGTTACTATTATTCTGTGTATATAACTTTTTAAAAATTGTATTATTTAAAAAAAATATTGTTGCATGAAATAATGTGTGTAAATATAATGTCTTTATTGCGCGGCGGCACTCGTAAACAAACGCACAGACGCAACAACATAAAGGTACTGTCTTTCAACGTGCAGTCTGTTCGTCAGAAAGCCTCTGAAATTCATGACTTGATCCTTGACCACGACGCCGATATTGTGATATTGACTGAGACGTGGCTTTATCCTCAGGGAGATGACGCCTGCATCGCTACTCTAACCCCGGCGGGATACGATTTCCGATCGTTTCCCCGCACTGGATCGAGAGGAGGTGGCATCGGTTTTGTCATCAGGTCAGCTCTTTCTTGCAACGTTTCTTTAAAACCACTTGAATTTACATCGATGGAGGCTGTTGAGCTTAAACTTTCAGTACTGTAAGCCTTACCTCCATTACCCTTGTGTGTCTCTACCGGCCGCCGCCGAGGAGGCGCAATAAACTGACCGATTCCATTTTTCTTCGGGAATTTCCGGAGCTGTTGTCCCGATACGTGAACCTGTGTTGCGATTTCTCCATCCTAGGCGACTTTAACTTCCATTTTGATGACAATACTGACTGCCGGGTGAGCCGTCTGAAAACTATGCTGAGCGATCACAATCTGGCACAGCTTGTTGGCGTCCCTACACATAAGCGCGGCCACACACTCGACTGGGCGGTGGTCCGTAGTGAGGGCAGCATGTTATCGCTTAAAGCTGTGCAGGACTATCCAGGTCTTTCCGACCACAGTGTCGTAGCTTGCACTATTGCAGTTACCAGACCACGCCCCCGTAAACGACTCGTGACGTCACGAAACATTCGCAACACTTCGTCCGCTGATTTTCAGGCCGATGTAAAGGAGATGGCAGCAACTACAGATGTGTGTCAATCACCGTCATTGGAGCCTGAGCAGCTCGTGGGCGCCTACAACAACGGGCTTCGACAAGTGCTCGACCGATACGCCCCGACTGTCAGCAGGCTGGTTAGGGACCGACCATCCGCCCCGTGGTTATCCGATGACGTCAGAGAAGCTCGCCGCCGACGGAGACGCGCAGAGCGTCATTGGAGACGGACTGGTCTGACTGTCCATGTATCTACGTGAAAGTGAGGTCCGAAGTTACAGCGGTCATACAGTCTGCCAGGAGACAGTTCTACCAGGACAGGATCGACTCCAGCTCGTCGTCCAAGCAACTTTTCTCAGTCTTCAGTGAGCTGCAGGGAAAGCCCCGTTCCACGCCCCTTCCGACGAATGTGCCAAGCCATGTCCTTCCACAACGTTTCTGCGACTTTTTCTCGGATAAGATTAAGCACATACGCTCAGAACTAGACTCATGTTCATGTGATCCCCCTACGTTTGGTGTGTATAATGGCCCTTCACTGTCTCGTTTCGAGCCAGTGACTGAGCAGGAGATCCATGAACTCATTATGAAATCACCAACAAAGAGCTGTGTGCTTGATCCCTTGCCCACGTCCCTCATAAAACAGTATATTGATGATCTCCTCCCACTGATTACCACCATAGTTAATGCCTCTCTCTCTACAGGTGCTGTGCCTACTCAGTTTAGACATGCCGTTGTGACACCACTCTTGAAAAAGCCTGGACTGGACCCAAACGACTTCACTGTCTCGTTTCGAACCAGTGACTGAGCAGGAGATCCATGAACTCATTATGAAATCACCAACAAAGAGCTGTGTGCTTGATCCCTTGCCCACGTCCCTCGTAAAACACTGTATCGACGATCTCCTCCCACTGATTACCACCATAGTTAATGCCTCTCTCTCTACAGGTGCTGTGCCTACTCAGTTTAGACATGCTGTTGTGACACCACTCTTGAAAAAGCCTGGACTGGACTCAAACGACTTGAAGCATTTTAGACCTGTCTCTAACCTTCCGTTTATTTCAAAGATTTTGGAGAAGGTTGTTTTGAAACAGCTACAAAGCCATTTGTCTGGAAACGGTCTTTTAGAAATGCACCAGTCGGCATACAGAAAGGATCGCAGCACGGAGACTGCTGTGCTGAGCGTCATGGATGGTCTGCTAGTGAAGGCAGACGAGAGACTTGTCTCTCTCATTGCTCTGTTGGACCTCAGCGCAGCATTCGACACGCTCGATCATTCTGTTTTGCTGAAGAGGTTAGAGGTGACCTTTGGCATCCGTGGTACCGCCCTGGCCTGATTCACTTCATACGTTAGGGATCGTTCTCAGGCTGTTATTGTTAATGGCCAGCTATCTGCTTCTAGTCTTTTGTTGTGTGGAGTCCCTCAGGGCTCCGTATTAGGGCCTGTTTTGTTCACTCTATATTCACAACCTCTATCTGATGTAATTGCCGCCCATGAGTGTGATTTTCACAAGTATGCTGACGATACTGAATTGTCAAGAAGTAGCGCGCCTAGCCACTTCAGCTCCGCTAAGATGAGCGTACAGTGTTGTATAAACGACGTCCTGTCCTGGATGACTAGCAACAAACTTAAGCTTAACACTGACAAAACCGAAGTCATGCCTGCCGGCTCTCAGTCTCGCCATAGTCTGATTGACGGCGAGTTCGCAAACATTGGTGGCTGCAGCGTTTCCTTCCAGAAATGTGTCAAATATCTGGGTGTGAAGATTGACTCGACGCTCCCCATGCATGATCATATCAGTAGCGTCTGCCGAGCTGGTTTCCTTGAGCTGCGCAGAATTTCTTCTCTCAGACCGTATCTCACAGAAAGTACGGCGTCAAGACTTGTAAATGCATTCATTACTTCCAGGCTCGATTATTGCAATTTTGTACTGGCAGGTTTACCGGCAGATCAGATTTCACGCTTGCAGATGATTCAAAACAGTGCGGCGCGTCTCATTTTGAAGAAACGAAAGAGAGACCACGTTACGCCTCTACTGAAGCAGCTGCACTGGCTGCCCGTCAAATTCCGTTGCCAGTACAAAATTGCAATTTTCGCCTATCGGCATTTTGACGGATCTCTCCCGCCGTACCTCTCTGCCAAGCTGTCTGCCTATCAGCCATCACGCACCTTCCGTTCCTCCAGTGAAAAGCTGTTAAAAATCCCGAAGCTCAACATGAAAACTGTTGGGGAGCGTTCTTTCACTTTTTTCGCCCCAAGTGTGTGGAACTCGCTGCCAACGGAAATGCGGAATCTGCCCACATTGTCACAGTTCAATTGATTGATTGATTGATTGTACATTGCTTAACGTCCCGACAGCAACAAGGCTTTCTCAGGACGTGCCTGCACTGCTTGTGAAAAAAACCCAAAAACTAAACAGAACATTGAATGTATGTCGCCAGCCGGTCAAATACGTTAAATAAACCTAACACATGGGGCCTAAATAAAGCTAAGACCATTTAGCAACACGCATCCAATATCAAGAGCTACAGGCAGCGCAGACAGTAGGGAGAGTTGTAAAAAGGAAAATACAGGTGGCTGGAACAAGGGTAGACAGAAACACATGCCCCAGAATAGAGAGAAAAACTCACCCTGTGGGGCTGACCAGGGTGACCCTGGGAACTAAAAAGTACCCAAGGCCCACCCAAATCCCCCAGGGCAGACCCGGGTGGGGGTGTCACAGTTCAAGGCTCACTTAAAGACTTTTCTTTTTTGTCGGGCATTTAACACTTAACTCATATTTAGTTAACTGTTGACTGACTGCCACCTATTCTGATTCCAGAGGAAGTGAATGTAAGGTGTGGGGAAGGGATGGGGTGGTTTAAAGTAGTGTATAATTGTGCGTGTGTGTCTGAGAGAGAAAGGGTGTGCTGTTGTGCATGCGCAGTGAGTCCAGTGTTTTCCTGGAGAACGGCGCTATACAAGAACTATGTATTATTATTATTATTATTATTATTATTATTATTATTATTATTATTATTATTATTATTATTATTATTATTATTATTATTATTATTATTAATTTTGTAACCTATTTATATTGTAGATGTTAGCAACGGCAAGTTTGTAAAATGACGATTTGTTTTAGTCAAAACTGTTTACTGTTGATAAATAAAGTTTCACCATCATCATCATCATGATGATGTCTCTCTCTCTCTCTCTCTCTCTCTCTCTCTCTCTCTGTCTGTCTGTGTTAATATTAATTAGTTGCACGAATCGCAGCCACACAGACTCTCACTGTTACTTGTGACAATTGCTGAAAACTAATTTTCTCCGAATTTTAATCTTTTGTTGATTCGGGGTGTGAGACATTGAAGAGTACCTGGGATATTTTATTCCCCACGGACGTGTGTAAGCCTTCTGAAGGCCTATTCCCCTGCGTACAGTGATTACGCCTCTAGTCTTTGTTTATTGTGTTTATTGCACTTAGAATAGTTTAGTTAGTGATTTTATACTTTTTATTTGTATCATTATTATTACTTTCTATTTGGCACGTGTTACGGATACATTCTGTTGATTTTCTTCTTTTTTGTTTTTCTACAAACACATTGACTTTGCGTGAAATGAGTGGCGTAAAACTCAAGACGAAAGATCTCCGCATTGGTCATCTCAATATTTACCATCTTTGCAATAAGTTGCCTGACATATGTGTTTATCTAAATGGAGCAGACCCGTTTCATATTTTTGGACTGTCTGAAACACGTCTCAATTCAAATGTATCAGATATATCCATCCAAGTTCCTGGATTTACTGTCATGAGACGTGATCCTACGGCCCATGGACAGACAGGATTAGCTGCTTATGTTCACTCGTCTATTCAAGATTTTATACGTAGACGACATGATTTAGAAACCAAAGATATTGAGTGTATGTGGCTTGAACTGAAGGCCCCCCAATCTCCATCATTTCTTATTGGCCTTCTGTACCGCAACCCTGCTGCGAACTTTGAGTGGTATGATGATTTCCTTAGTATGTGTGATAAAGCTTGTAATCCCAACTCCAATGTCATCCTCATGGGAGACTTTAACATAGACATGCTAAAGCCTCACCATGCGTGGGACTCTACGTTAACGTTGTTGGGTCTGCAACAGTTAATCACTTCACCCACACGGATCACACAAACAACATCCACACTCATAGATCATATATACACAACCAAGCCAGAGTCTGTTCATAATGTATCTGTCGGTAACCTTAGTATCAGCGACCATTTTCCCATCCGCTGTACGTGGTCTACTAAACTCCCTAAAGCAAAGAAAGGATGCCATACGTATATCACCTATCGCTCCTTTAAAAGTTTTAATGAAAGCGAGTTTCTGTTTGATCTTAACAGCGCACCTTTTGATGAAGTATTTAGTACATCTGACCCTGACAGCGCTCTGTCTGTTTGGTATACCATCTTTCTTAAGATCTTAAATAAACATGCGCCCCTGCGGAGGAGACGCGTCAAACACGCATCACTCCCGCCGTGGCTTACTCAAGACATCATTCAAGCCATGAGGGTGAGAGATGATCTGAGACAGCAGAAGTGCTTCACTGAATGTAAGCGTGAGCGCAATCGCGTAAAATCTCTTGTGCGACAGGCTAAAAAATCTTTCATTGATCGCTTGATTAAACAAGACAAAGACATGTCCACGCTCTGGCGCGCTATGGCCGTAGTGACTGGAGGCAAGTGTAATAAATCTCCTTTAATCCCTTCTGATCTGACTGCAGACATGTTTAACGACCATTTCCTCTCAGTTGCCGAGTCTCTTGTCCCTTCAGAAGCAAGTTCTCAGCCCTACTCTTGCTCAGACAGACTAGTTGACTTTTGTAGAACGCGAACTGCAGGATCTGATCCTTTCGTGATTCCACCACTGGCAGTGCACGAAGTCGGTAGGACAATTAGTTCAATGAAGAATAAGAAATCGTCCAGGCCAGATGAAATCAGCCCCAAAATACTTAAATTAGCTATTCCTTATGTTATTGAAACAATAACCTATATTTATAATTTGTGCATTCAAACGAATATTTTCCCAAAAGAACTTAAAAAAGCCAAGGTTATACCCCTCCCGAAAACAAGAGATATGACTGATGTTAATAACTATCGCCCCATCTCACTATTGTCCATCCTTAGTAAACCACTTGAACGGCATATCCATAAACATCTCTTGGAATATTTAGAAAATCATACATTAATCCACCCCCTTCAGTCGGGATTCAGACCAAAGCACAGCTGTCACACGGCCCTAGCACGTCTAACTGATGTGTGGCTACGCTCAATAAATCAGGGCGAATTTACCGGCGCTGTATTTATTGACTTACGAAAAGCCTTTGATCTTGTGGACCATAAACTTCTACTTTCCAAGCTAAATGTGTACTTCGGTAGTTCGTTTGGCAATAAATGCATTTCTTCCTCAATTAACTACAGCCAGAAATCTCTTTACCACCATGGCACAACTCCACTTTTTGCCTCATATCTTAGCGACAGACAGCAGCGCGTCATGGTCAATGGATCATACTCCTCAAGCGGATTAGTAACACGGGGAGTTCCCCAGGGTTCAGTCCTAGGGCCTCTTCTGTTTTGCCTCTTTATAAATGACCTACTCTACAATGGGGTTGTAGAGTGTTCATGGAGAAGTAGTACCTTTGACTTTTCAGCCAGCAGCGCCTCTTGGGGCAGGCGGGAGCACCGGTCTTCACATGGCACTCAACTCTCACAGCTGGCTCCAGGTCCTTTACCTAGCCACACCCCGGTAACCGCTTCTGCTGGCGGGCGAAACGTTGTGAGGGGCTGACGCGTCTCTCAGTCAGTTGAAATACTTGGAGAGGAGACGGGCGCCGCCAAGTTCGCCTAAGCCCATTGAAAGGACTGATGGACAAGCAACAGAATAAGAATAACATGCCGGATCGGTCGGGGCCCGGATCACCAACGACCGCGCACCCCATTGGAGGTCTCCAGGGTGGGGGCGACAAGTGTGTTACTGGAACCAAACCCACCATCAAGCTGCCCACGCAAGGAATAACTATCGGAACTTGGAACGTTCGCACACTCTACCAGTGCGGCAAAGTGAAGGAACTCACCCACGAGTTGAAGCGCTATCGCTGGGACATTGTAGGACTTGCAGAAGTTCGATGGACAGGCTTCGGAGAAACAACAACAGATGAAGGCCATAAAATCTGGTTCAGCGGAAAAGAAACCAAGCACGAACATGGCGTAGCTTTTATCGTAAGGAAAGAGGTGGCTGGAACTGTCATCAGCTGCACCCCCGTGTCAAGCAGACTAATCTCCATCCGCATCTCCGCCCGACCGCACAACATCACTATCATTCAAGTATACGCTCCAACAGCAGATCATGATGATGAAGAATTAGAAGAATTTTACGAACAACTGGACAACATCATCAAGAAAACACCTAAGAAAGACATTCTGACTGTCCTCGGTGACTGGAATGCAAAGATCGGCCCTGACGCCTACCAACAATGGGCAGGAACAGCTGGCAAGTTTGGCCTTGGAGAAACAAACGACAGAGGCCTGCGACTTTTAGAGTTCGCACAGAGTCACCGTCTCACCGTTGCTAATACCCTCCATCCACACAAGAAGTCAAGAACAGTGACATGGCAATCGCCAGGAGGCCTGGTCCATAACCAGATTGACTTCATCTTGCTGCCTCGACGATTCAAATCCAGCGTTAACAAAGCACAAACGAGGTCCTTTCCTGGCGCTGATATTGGCAGCGACCACAACCTCGTCATTACTAGCCTCAAGTTGAAGCTGGCAATGAAACGAGATAGCAAGAGCCCTCGCATCAGATTCGACCTCCAGAAGCTAAAAGACCCGGAAGTAGAAGAGCTCTTCCAAGCCCAGGTGGGAGGCAGATTTGCAGCCTTGGCTACTTTGGATTGTGACGTAGACACCCTTGCTGGAAATATAAAAGAGGTGTTACTTTCTACAGCAGAAGAAGTGCTGGGGAAGCAGAGGAAGCGCAAACAGCCCTGGGTCACCGATGACATCCTCGATCTCTGTGATGAGAGGAGAGCCTGGAAGAAAAAGAGAGGCCAGGACCTCACATCAGCAAACAAGTACAGACTTGTCAACAAGAAGATCAGGAAGAGGATGAAAGAAGCCAAAGAAGATTGGATTGAAGACCAGTGTTGTAGCGTGGAAGAGGGCATGGCAAACGGCAACAGCAAGAAGGCTTATGAAACGCTAAGGACCCTCACCAAGACTCAACAGCGAACAGCCACAGTCATCGAAGACAGCAGCGGCCAACTCCTTACGGAAAACACTGCTGTACTAAACAGATGGACTGAGTACTGCCGAGACTTGTATAACTACAAGGCTGAGCCAGACACCAGCATCCTCCAAAACAACCAGGGGCCAGGAAGGCTGAAGACCTGCCAGTGTTAGCTGAAGAGGTGGAAGCAGCCGTACGCGGCCTGAAGGGAGGAAAGTCTCCAGGTGTAGACAACGTACCTGCTGAACTGTTGAAACATGGAGGAGAAGTAACAACGAAGGTCCTCACTACATTCTGTCAAAAGATCTGGGAGCAAAAGAAATGGCCAGTAGAATGGACACAGTCTCTAGTGATCCCGCTCCCCAAGAAAGGAAACCTGAAACAGTGCCAGAACTACAGAACTATCAGTCTGATAAGTCACCCTAGCAAAGTAATGCTTAGAATCATTCTCAACCGCCTCAAAACTTTCGCCGAGGAACTGCTGGCAGAAGAACAGGCTGGCTTCAGAGTTGGAAGAAGCACTGTAGAGCAGATTTTCAACTGCCGCGTCCTGATCGAGAAACATCTGCAGCATCAGCGCGAAATCTACCACAACTTCATTGATTTCAGGAAAGCATTTGATCGCGTCTGGCACGACGGACTCTGGCAAGTCATGAGATCGTTCAACATAGAGGAGGGACTGATCCAAATGATAGAAGCGCTTTACAAGAACGCCTGCAGCGCGGTTCTACTTAACAATCAGTCAGGCGAGTTCTTCAGGACGACGATCGGTGTCCGTCAAGGATGCCTGCTCTCTCCTGTCCTTTTCAACATATTCCTGGAGAAGATCATGCAGGAAACCCTCCACGACCACCATACTTCAATCTCTATTGGTGGCAGATCCCTGTGCAATCTTCGATTCGCAGACGACATTGACCTCGTGGCAGGCAGCAATAGTGAGCTCCAAAACCTGACAGACAAACTTTCAAGTAGCGCAGGGTCTTATGGCATGGAGATCAGTACGGATAAAAGCAAAGTGATGATCAACACCACAAGCGACAGCAGCAGCAACATTCACATGAACGGCCAGAAGCTAGAAGAGGTCAATAGCTTCAAGTACTTGGGAGCCACCCTGTCCAAAGACGGTAGTTGCATAGCAGAGATCCGTATCAGGATAGGTACAGCAACATCCGCAATGGCCAGGCTGGACAGGATATGGCGAAGTAACTCCATCAGCTTCACCATCAAGTACAGGCTTTACAAGTCCCTCGTAGTGTCTATTCTGCTCTACGGCTGTGAGACTTGGACACTGCTTGCAGACTCAGAAAAGAAAATCCAGGCCTTTGAGAACAAGTGCCTGAGGAAGTTGCTCCGCATCTCGTACCGCGAGCACAAGACCAACGAATATGTACGGAGCATCGTCACTTCCCTGGTGGGCCCACATGAACCCCTTCTGGCAACCGTGAAACGGCGCAAGCTTGCTTGGTTTGGCCACGTGACCCGACACAACACCTTGTCCAAGACTATCCTCCAAGGCACTCTCGAAGGAAGTCGTCGGCGAGGTCGTCAGAGAAAGAGTTGGGTCGCAAACATAAAAGAATGGACCGAACTCGAGATGCCAGACTTGCTTGCCACCGCCCAAAATAGAACTCAGTGGAGAGCACTGTCTGTTGCTGCTGCCTTTCAGTCCCCCCAACGCCCAGTTCGGGCAAGGGACTGATGATGATGATGATGATGAAATGACCTACCGCTACATTTGACTAGCGACAAAATTTCATGTGATTTATTCGCTGATGACGCCACAATTCACACCCCGGACAAGAGTATTGATTCTTTAAATGGCCGTTTGCAGCAGGGTTTGAGCGAAATTTCCACTTGGTGCGCAAACAATGAAATGATTTTAAATCCTTCCAAAACGGAATGCATGACGATAGCAACCCGTCAGAAGCACCAGCTCAAGCCACTTACACTCAGCCTGACTATCCATAATGACATCGTTAATCAGGTCACGGAACACCGATTACTTGGTGTAATTGTTGATGACCAGATGAAGTGGCAATCACACATAAATGCTGTATGTAAAACTGTTGCTAGAAATGTTTTTATGCTTTCAAAGTTGAAGTACTTTATCGATGTTGATGCCCGCAAGTTATTTTACAATGCGCATGTCAAATCCCACATCGATTATGCGTCCACGATATGGGATGGCAGCGGTGACATACACTTAAAGAGGCTTAACTCCCTGCATCGGAGAGCAGCGAAACATATCCTGCCTGATTCAGCCCTAACAACTGATGAAAGACTTGAAAAACTGAAAATGCTACCTCTTAGCAAGCATCACCTCTTAAACAAGGGTGTGGTTATGTATAAAATCTGGAATGAGATTCACCCAAAATATCTTTGTAAGCTCTTTACCAAGGCAAGTTCAGGTTATTCTACTTCAAGACGAAACTTTATTACACCTCGCCCCAGGATAGATCTATTTAAAACCAGTGTATCTTTCTCAGGCGCATCTTTCTGGAACACACTGCCAACATGTATAACACACGCTAGCTCCCTCTCCTCTTTCAAGGAATGCCTCCTCAAGTACTTGTCTGCTGATACATAATCTACCACAAGTATTCGTATCAAACATGTGCTTATCGTATAATCAGTGCATGCTGCCGTATGGTTTGTGCATACTAATAATAATCGCCTAATTACATAATTCAACTTTCTATTATAATCCAAATAATTTTGCTGTCTGAAGTGAATTTTCACTATGATCCAAATGATTTGCTTCGTATATAGGCCAAGTTATCATTAGCGCGTGTCTGTGTGTGCGCGCGAGCGTGTATGTGTCAGTGTGCGCGCGTTGCGTGTACTTTTTATTTTTCGTTTGTTTTTTGTATGACCGAATGAATGAATGAATTTTGTTTAATGTCTCTTCATGTTTAATGTTTTCTAATTTTTCTTTGTGTAATTTGGTACTATTAGTATTACAATTATTATCCTGTGTTTGTAGAGTAGCAACGGCAAGTATGAAAAATGGCACACGTGCTAATTACTTTATCCGTTGAGAAATAAAGTTTCATTTCATTTCATTTCATTTCATTTCATTCATTTCTCTCTCTCTCTCTCTCTCTCTCTCTCTCTCTCTCTCTCTCTCTCTCTCTCTCTCTCTCTATTTTGTTAAATCATTGTTGCTGTTTGTAGTGTTGTTGTAATTCGCATTACTTTCGATGTTGTTTGTGAGTGTAATGTAGCTTTGCCTGTTATTATATGTCAGTAGATGTAGCAAGGACAGATAGGAAGAAAGGCCTGTGCGCCTAATATCTCAATCCTTGATAAATAAAGTTTCAGTCAGTCAGTCAGTCAGTCAGTCAGTCAGTCACTCAGTCAGTCAGTCAGTCAGTCAGTCTCTCTCTCTCTCTCTCTCTCTCTCTCTCTCTCTCTCTCTCTCTCTCTCTCTCTCTCTAAGGAGCTAAGGGTCAGGTAACCCCGACAGAAACCTCGAATGCTGAAGACGGAGGACCTGGGCCGCACGGCGCATTCTGATAAACCACGGATCCACGCAAACCCGCAATCATGACTATACGGCCAACTAGCATTGATGATAATGGCGCTCGCCCACTGGGGCAGTCGAGAAGACCTGGAGAAAACGACGTCATTTACCGCCGGTGCTGGACTGACCGTATAGCCCACTGCGAACGACGAGAAGAAGAAGAAGAAGACTCGGAATGACAACACTCCGGAATATCTAACCCAGCTGCTAGTCCGGTCACAGTCCCGCTATGGCGATACAAACAACCTGTATGTAGTACCCAAAACCGGAATAGACTTATTTAAAACCAGTCTAGCATTCTCGGGGGCGACTTTGTGGAATTCCCTTCCATCGCAACGAAGACCACTCCACCGGTATCATGTTTCAAGAAAAGTCTTTTTCAACATTTATCTTCGCAGCCATAACTATCTGCAAGCTTTGCTTTCTATACGTAGATATCATTGTTAGTAATGTGCCCATTCTACTGCTGTGTATGTCTAGTGCTGCTGTGTTGTTGCTTTTTTTTCTTTTCTTCTTTCTTCCTTACCATTGCTCCCCCTCCCCCAACATACCCGTAGGCGTTGGTCCTATACATGTATTAATGTAATGTAATTGTTGTGTTTGTAGATGTAGCAACGGCAGATTTGAAAAATGGCATTGCCTCTGGCATTGTTAATATCTTTACCGTTGTAAAATAAAGATTCATTGATTCTCTCTCTCTAGCGTGCATGTTATAAAGACAGTAGAAGAGAGTGCAAGCTAGCAAACCCACGTTGCTTTCTATCCATCCAATATAACCTTTAAGTGTTTTATATATATATATATATATATATATATATATATATATATATATATATATATATATATATATATATATATATATATATATATATATTCATTACTTATAACAAAGGCGTCGCCCAAGCCAAAAAATGCACTCAATCAGAGTAGCTCCAAGGGACATAATATGAAAATCCAGGCTGGTAAGCTTGCATTGTGTCATCAGGACATCAGCTGTCCTTTTGTGACTGCATCGCTTATTAGATCTTTTGAGCCTTTCACTGAACACCTACTACATAAAGTAATAGGGACTACCCCCCCAGGCGCCCCGCAACCCGCTGGAGAATATCCAGTCCTCCCCCCGAGAGGGGAGGCTAGTGCATGAATATTCCCAAACAGATCTTGGACCTGCTGGATAGATTTAAGATTTTGCCGCCTACGACCGGTTTCGACCCAAGGTGGGTCTCATCAGGTAGGCATACGGCGTAACCTGAAATTGCAAACACAACGCATATACTAGAAGCCGTCTCCAGAATTTAACTGGTAGCAACCACTAGGCCAGCGTGGATTGCATCCCTAAAGCTTTATGGGGTGTTGCAGTGGAAGAAGACTGACTAATTTTGAAAAGGCAACACCTAGGCAATTTTGTGGTACAATTATTCATTACTTATAACAAAGGCGTCGCCCAAGCCAAAAAATGCACTCAATCAGAGTAGCTCCAAGGGACATAATTTTTCAATAAATTCTGAGAATGCTGTGCTAAGGCCATGAAAATCCAGGCTGGTAAGCTTGCATTGTGTCATCAGGACATCAGCTGTCCTTTTGTGACTGCATCGCTTATTAGATCTTTTGAGCCTTCCACTGAACACCTACTACATAAAGTAATAGGGACTACCCCCAGGCGCCCCGCAACCCGCTGGAGAATATCCAGTCCTCCCCCCGAGAGGGGAGGCTAGTGCATGAATATTCCCAAACAGATCTTGGGGATCTTATAATAATAATAATGCCGTTATTATATAGGCGCTTTTTCTCAATTTTGGGGAAATCGACTCAAAGCGCCGCGCCTGAAACCCAACACACACACACTCACGAAACAGACACGGATTTACGCCATTTAAGACAAGCACAGTACAAACACAGTACAAGACAAACGAAGGGCCAGTCAGCTACTGAAGTTACAGAGATTTTTGATCACTTGTATTTTAAATTTGTAAAGTGACCTGAGACCGGTACCAAAGCGTGGGGGGTGGGGGGGGGGGGGGTGGAAGAACCGGAGTACCCGGAGAAAGAACCCCCGACGGTCCGCCCGAATTAACGGTGACACTTACCAGAGGAGAAAAGTCCAACGCCGGAACCCCGGCGGTATCGAACCTCGCACCCTTGGCATTGGTGGCAGGCGCCTTAACCACTGCGCCACGGACCGCCCCATCTTTAGGGATGCAATCCACGCTGACCTAGTGGTTGCTACCAGTTAAATTCTAGTCTCTCTCTCTCTCTCTTGGCTGGACTTCGCGAACGAAGATTTTATAGGAGTTGCCCACGACGTCTGCAGGCTTGTTCGTGGCTGCGGAGGCCAATCCGGGACAGGCAGGTTCGACCGCAGTGGCTGCAGGGGAAGGTATGGCCAGAGTTCTGAGTTGCGGCATCTCTGTTCTTTCTCCTGAGCCGCTTGTCCTTAAGGCTAGCTCTGCGAGAGTCCTCAAAGGAGACAGCTGCCTTGTAAATAGTGGAGCGCCAGGTGTCACGGTCCACAGCAAGCGAAGACCACTGGTGGTGGTCGATTTGGCAGGCACTAAGTGACTTCTTGAGACAGTCTTTGTATCTCTTCTTTGGTGCCCCTCTGTCACGGTGTCCAGTAGCAAGCTCGCCGAACAGGGTGATCTTTGGTAGGCGATGATCCTCCATCCTGGAGACATGCCCCGCCCAGCGGAGCTGTGTCCGCAGCAGCAAAGCCTCGATGCTCACGGTTTCAGCCTGTTCAAGGACCTCGACATGTCACCAATAAATTCTAGTATATGCGCCGTATGCCTACCTGATGAGACCCACCTTGGGTCGAAACCGGTCGTAGGCGGCAAAATCTTTATAAGCTTACCAGCCTGGATTTTCATGAAAAATTATATATATATATATATATATATATATATATATATATATATATATATATATATATATATATATATATATATATATATATATATATATATATATATATATATATATATATATATATATATTATATATATATATATATATATATATATATATATATATATATATGTACCTGATCAAGATACTGCAAACATCTCAATTATGTCCATTGCCAGTTCACGTAATGTTCACTGTGACATTGCGCATGCATTATCAGACTTTTGAAATAAAGTTGACTAGACAAAGTGTGAAGAATAAATAGGAAGATGATGTCAGGAAAAAAGGATAAACCAAGAAAGGAATGGAAAACAGGCACAAAAGAACTTCCTATACGGCAATTGCTCGCCGGTTTGAGACTGATTCCCACACGAACAACAACACAGAAAAGACAAAACTAGGACAAAAATGTGTATATGTGGCTGTAATTGTCAATCGTGTAGTGTTTAAAAGATGAATGTTAAATGTCATATTAGCCCACTGAAAACAGACTGTAGGTTAAGTGAGATGTAACGGTCGAGAAACAGAAAGTGTTTGGGTTTTATATTATAAGACAGCTGCTATCTTGATAATATATTGACACATAATAAATCAATTGTCGATAACATATGTCTTTTATGTATTGTGTTGTATTTTCTTAGAACCGTCTAGCTTGTCATTAACACCGTGATACACCTCAGTGGCATTCGCAAAAGTTAACATGGGTCGCCTAAATTATATTCATGTTGTTTTCGTTCAAAATCACTGACACAAAGTCATTTTGGCTGCACGCTGTAAACAGCAACTTATTAACTAAGGCTGCAGATGTGTGATAGGCGGTCATTTTGAATTGACGGCCATGTTTGTCCGATATCCAATAAGATGAGTGTTTTTATATCAATACTACAGTCTAATTTCATTCCTCCAAAATTTGTCTCGCATCACTCATACACTTTCCTTTAATGTGTTCTCAAATATAGAATAATTAATAAGTTCAAGAAAGACACTGAGGAAAACGTGGACAAGAAATAATTAATTTTCATAAAAAACCTGTACATTTTTCATAGTGTGTGGGCGCCATCTTGAAAATGTCGACCATGCGTCATCGGTGTTCATGTCCGCAATCGCAGTCATATTCCACCATTATCAAACTAATGAAAAGCGAAAACTAAATGTTAATTGTTTCCAAATAACACGATTTAGCTGCAGTTAAAAAGGTTATGTTGGAAAAATGTTATTCAAGAGATGACGCCACAAACAACATTTTTTAACGGTTCCAAGGCAAATCTCGATGAAATCCTAAAGGTTTTACCAACAGGGCATTGACGGCTAGCTGTTTCCAAAATGTGATGCCCGTAAGTTGAATTTGCAGGATAATGCACTTTTATTGGCGGTACTGCTTACATTATGAGCTTTGTAACAATCAAAACGTTCGTCACACCAGTGGAGACGCCAGTGAGGATCCATGAGCTTTGTCACAAGTGATACATTGTCCCAAAGAACTCCCCTCCTATGTCCGCCACAGTGATTCAAAAGACGTTTTTTTTTTAAAATCTGCGCTAGAAACACCTTTTCCAACTCCATTACCTCCTCTTGTCTTGGCTTGACTTCGCGAACGAAGATTTTATAGGAGTTGCCCACGACGTCTGCAGGCTTGTTCGTGGCTGCGGAGGCCAATCCGGGACAGGCAGGTTCGACCGAAGTGGCTGCAGGGGAAGGTATGGCCAGGGTTCTGAGTTGCGGCATGTCTGTTTTTTCTCCTGAGCCGCTTGTCCTTAAGGCTAGCTCTGCGAGAGTCCTCAAAGGAGACAGCTGCCTTGTAAATGGTGGAGCGCCAGGTGTCACGGTCCACAGCAAGTGAGGACCACTGGTGGTGGTCGATTTGGCAAGCACTAAGTGACTTCTTGAGACAGTCTTTGTCTTCTTTGGTGCCCCTCTGTCACGGTGTCCAGTAGCAAGCTCGCCGAACAGGGTGATCTTTGGTAGCGATGATCCTCCATCCTGGAGACATGCCCCGCCCAGCGGAGCTGTGTCCGCAGCAGCAAAGCCTCGATGCTCACAGTTTCAGCCTGTTCAAGGACCTCGACGTTGGTGACATAGTCACTCCAGTGAATGCCCAGGATGGTACGCAGGCAGCGCTGGTGGAAGCGTTCGAGGAGTCGTAGTTGGCTGCGGTAGAGGGCCCAGGATTCGGAACCATACAGCAGGGTGGTGAGGACCACAGCTCTGTACACGCTGATCTTGGTGCCTGTTTTCAGCTGTTGATTGTGCCACACCCGCTTGAAAAGTCGCCCGAAAGCGCTGTTCGCTTTTGCCAGCCTGCTGTCAAGCTCCTTGTCCAGCTTGGCGTCCGACGTGATAATGCAGCCAAGGTAAGTAAACTGGTGCACTGACTTTAGTTCAGACTCGCCAATGGTGATGTGAGGAGGGCGATACACCGTCTTGGGTGCCGGCTGATGGAGGACTTCTGTCTTTTTCAGACTGACCTCGAGTCCAAAGAGCTGGGCAGCGTCTGCGAAGCAGGACGTGATGCGCTGCAGGGCTCTCTCTGTGTGTGCAACGAGGGCAGCGTCATCAGCAAAAAGCAGCTCACGAATCAGTTGGTCTAGGGTTTTCGTGTGGGCCTGCAGTCGTCTGAGGTTGAACAGGCTGCCATCGAGACGATACCTGATGTACACTGCATCGTCATCATCGAGGTCTACTGTGGCCTGCTTCAACATCATGCTAAAAAAGATGGTGAAGAGGGTCGGTGCCAGCACCTCACTGATTAATTATTGACTGATGAGGATTCTGTTGTAGTTTTGCTGTGGTACCTGGAATGTGTGTGTGTGTGTGTGTGTGTGTGTGTGTGTGTGTGTGTGTGTGTGTGTGTGTGTATGTGTGTGTGTGTGTGTGTGTGTGTGTGTGTGTGCGTGCGCGCGAGTGCGTGCGTATAATATTGTGTACAGGTTTTGTAATTGTATTTTTGAAATTTGAAAGGCGCCTAGAGCTCTACCTGAGGTTAGACGCCATAGAAATTATTATTATTATTTTATTATTATTATTATTATTATTATTATTATTATTATTACGGTTAACTGTCCTTCATAAATGGTATAGGTATGTCTTACGATAAAATTGCACAAAACCCTACTCCAGGCATTAGAGGGTTAATAGCTCACAATATGTCCTTATACATGTCCCTAATATGTCGTACAATAAAGATAGACAGAAGAGCTAACTGAAATTATGAAGTTTGATTGGTTGGTTGTACACTGCTTAACGTCCCGACAGCAACAAGACTTTCTCAAGACGTGCATGCGCTGCTTGTAAAAAAAAGCAAAACATGTTGAATGTATGTCGACAGCCAGTCTAATACGCTAAATAAACCTAAGACATGCTAGGGACGCTGCACCTTTATGCTAATTTATTATACTCTACTCCGCAAAAAAAGAGTAGAAAATCCTTACAATTACAAAATATGTACAGGGAAATATATTTAAAAAAAATAAATGTATTAACCGCAAACACATACCTTATCATCTCTTAGGTGCAGCAAATCAGTTAGCAACACACATCCAATATCAAGAGCTACAGGCAGCGCTGACAGTAGGGCGAGTTTAAACAAGGAAAATGTAGGTGAATGAACCAACGGCAGACAGAAACGTACCCCAGAAAATAGAGATAATCCCACACTGTGGGGCTGACCAGAGTGATCCTGGGAACTAACAAGTAGTTAACCCCACCCAAGTCCCATGGGAGGGGGCTATGAAGTTTGAATGTCAAAAATGAAAGACTTTTCCCGTTCTTCCTCTCCTTTGTCCACTGGAGAGTTACTTCCGTTGCGCTCAAAAGGCAGATCAAAACCTCTGGTACGTGTGCCTGGTCATATGGACTGTAAAAGGAAGAGTAGACAATCTTAGCTCAGACAAGACAACGTTGATGATGGTTGTATTGGCGAATTTTAGCAAACAAATCCCATCATGGAGCTGACAGCTTTAACCCTTTCATCCCCGACGCCCTACAGCAGGAGATGGTTCGACCACGATAATTCAAGGGTAGTGTCAGATTAGCTTGGCGCCTGTCGGCGCCAAGCTAATCTGACACTACCCTTGAATTATCAAGGTTGATCCATCTCCTGCAACTGGTGCATAGTCGTTAGGTGACGCCTCCAAAATTTGGGAGATACGGCCGTGGGGCTGAATGAGTTAACTGCGATGTCTGAATGTTGTACGATCTGGGTTTTTTTTTCTCTCAAATGTACGATCTGTTTTCTCTGCATTTTTTTTTTCACAAGTAATAGTAACTGAAAGGCAATGAACAATCGCTGAAATTGTTGCACATGTGCATTTCCTAATATTACGTTTGTGGTTGTGTTATTCTTTGAGAGCATGTGTGTGTTCACCATAGGAAAGATCCTATGTTCATTTGAGTTTTGTTGGATAAGAATTACGTGCCTTTTGATAGGATTCATTTTCTTTTGCACGGAGAATTGCGATCGATTTTTGTTGTGACGCGTAGTTTCGCTACAATGTTGTAAAGTTTGACCTACATTAGACGGGAAGGTTTGAGCAAGGTCGCGATTATTCTAGTGACCTCATATGACGTCAATGTTGGCATCATTTCGTAACATTGTATCAAAGACGCTTATAGTGGAATTTCCAGAGCAATATTTTTCAGGAATATTAATAAGTTTTAGTTATATTTTCTTTTCTGATTGGTTGTGTTGTGCGAATTTGCTGGATTATTTTGGAAATCTGTAATAGTATAAAAAGGCGTGTTAGCGAATTATGTGTACATTGTATGAGAGACGCAGTGTGTTAAAAGTGTTGATGCATTGTAGAGGAGACAGTGTATCAGTGTTGGTGCATTTGAGGATGTATTTGTGTGGAGATCGCATCGCTGCAATAAAATATTGTTGGAACTGTTACTCCAGCGTGGTCTAAACCTTATGCCACGTGTGACGAGTTGCAGCTGAGTGAAGTTTCTTTACAAGAACCCTACTTGCGTGCGTCTCGTGTGATTGTATCATACTACGACTACGACTACAACGTAAGACTTGATATGCGGAACACCGGCATTTGTGCGACAATTTCCGCGATTTTTCAATGTCTTTAAGTATACTATGCATGCATTTCCTGATAATAATATAATAATGTATATTTTTAAGGTGCCTATACTTCGATAGAAAAGCTCTAGGCGCCGTACAAATGACATACTAACATACATACACCTTGCTTCCTACAACACATATATATTCCCTAACATACACACTCACGCAACAAGATATACAAGGAAAATAAGCTTAGCAGAGTGGAAACACCAAAAAGAAATGCTCACACACACCAAAGATATACACAGAACACCGGGAAATGAAATCAGCGTCTGACAAATGCCGCATATAATAACTTGTTTATTTCCGACAACTTTTTTCCGACAATGTTCAGCAAAATGAGTGACAAAAGCTTATCGGCAGGGTACACACATTGAAGCTGCAAGATGCTTCGTCGCTTGTGACTGACCTGCTGGAAATTTATTGTGGTTAGTTTTCAAAACTTAGATTAACTCATTCAACTCCCACACGCCACGGCAAGACATGGATCGAGCGTGATAGTTCAAAGGTTGTGCCAGAATAGCTTGGCGCCCATAGGCGCCAAGCTATTCTGGCACAACCCTTGAACTATCACGCTCGATCTGTTTCCAGAAGGGGGCAACTTAAAATTTTGCGGATTTCGGTCTTGGTGCGGAATGAGTTAGACACAATCGATATGTGAATTGGTATATTTTGAAAGAATAGCTCACTTTAAAAGCCAGGGTTAAAACTGACTTGCATGTGGATTTTAAATGAATAGCCTATTAATAAATACGGGATCAGCTTTACTGAACACATTGCCAAGGGGAATTATTCAGCGCTGGATAGACAAACAGTTAGATCCCCTGTCCCCGCCTATCAGGCACCCTGTTTGGGTGTCTGATAGGCGGGGACAGGGGATCTAACTGTTTGTCTGTCCAGCGCTGAATAATTCCCTTTGGTATGTGTACAGTTCCACCAGCGCTAGCCTCACCTATCTGGTTTGTGAGCAGCTTTACTGAGTCGCAAGTTTAGTTATATCTCATAGCCCGGCATAAAAACACAAGGGCCATGTGAATTGTAAATGTATATCGTTTATGAAACCCGGATTAAGAGCTATGGACATAATGTGTCATTTGCATTGCGTGCGGGCCAAACGGGTCTTTCGATCATCACGTTTTTCCCCATCTGTAAAAGAATCACAGGGACTTACGAGCGATATAATCTGAAATCAAATAAGTTACAGCTGTCCTCAAGAGGAGGCTATTGTCTCTTGATAACTCATTCGGCACGTGGCGACAATGCATGGATTCGCGGCAATCTGCCGCACATCAAGATATATGAATCGTCTTGAATGCGTTAAAACGTAATGTGTAATATGGTGCGCTTAATAAGATTTGCGGAAAATGCAAATTAGCAAGGTTCTCGTCTGCTTTATGTGGGAAGTCGGGTGTCATTACACCCGACAGTTTTTATGAAGGATCTATCATACTTTATCACAACTCGCGCTGATTGAGTCTGCCGAGCAAAAGGTCATCGGGCCTTCGTCTTTAATGAAGCACGCCCATCCACACAGCACAAACAGCTGTTAACCCCTTCACTGTCGAGAAAAGTGAATAGGGTGCAATTGTAACTGTCCGTAACTGTCAAAAGCTCTCCTCATTTAAATGACTTCGCAACACCCACCTCTACAACGCTGCCTTTTACATGTTCATTTCCCCAGCCATGCACAATTCATCACCACGGTCACGTATGTGTGCGTGTGGGTGTGCGTGCGTGTGTGTGTGTGTGTGTGTGTGTGTGTGTGTGTGTGTGTGTGTATGTGTGTGCGCGCGCGCGCGCGTGCGTGCGTGCGTGCGTGCGTATGTTGTGTGTGTGTGCGTGTTAGTTGTTAGCCTTTTGATTGTATCAGCGCTTAGAGGTACTTTTAGAATAAGCGCTTAACAAATCTCCTTTATTATTATTATTATTATTAATTGCAAGAAACATAGATCCTCATGAGCCCCCGCGACGGCGCGGGCTCATGAGGATCTATGCCTCTTGCTGAAAGCAATTTGTATCCATGTTTCTTGGACGGTGTTGGCTTTTTGATCGTCGAATGAACCAAGATTTCAGACACAAAAATGTACGTGCAGTGTAGTCCAGTGGCAGGGAAGAGGTTAATTTACTGTGGAAGCGTGCCGCATACGGATTCATAGCTGTTTGCTGCGTATCTGTATGCGTCCTGTCTCTAATGAGTGAAGGCGAACAAAGTGTGCGTGGTATTGCTGTTCTTCGTGCAATGTTTCAGTGGTCCGTGATTTTACCAAGGGTTGACTTGACGAGCAGTCTCGTCTCTTTGTACTGCAGCTGTTGTTTATAGCACAGCCTTCCACGTTTACAGCTACTGCTGCTGTTGTTGTCACATCCTTCGACCACAGCGAGGACTTATTACTATAGTCAGTGCAAGTATAGATCGGTGGTTTCAGTCGTAAATATACACAGTGTACATGCAACCATCACATTCGTACCCAGCGAGATACTTTCTGTAGTGTTAATACCCAAAGCCATATCATGCGCAAGTAACCAAATGATTCTTAAACAATTATTTATATTGTAAACTGTCACTGACATACAGTATAATACATTTTGGGTACCTTACTGTCCCGAGACCTCAGTTCTGGTACAGGTTCAAAATGGGCGTGTAACAGTCCGGACGTTGTGTTGTCCAAGAAACATGTCATAAACCACCAAACTCCTCTTCGTAGTCGTGAATCTCGCAAGCAATTTCTCTGACGTCGTACACAACATTTGCTGCGTGAACGACCGATATTGCGTCAGCAGACTGAAAATTCAAGATGTCGGAAAAAAGCACGTAGTCCCTCAGTGTCACTGGTAGGGGGAGCTGTTTCACTCTCTCGTGACGTGTGCAGCCCACACGGAGGTGGTGCGAGATTACCAGGCGGCACAGAGACACAAGACTGCGAGGGGTTCTGGTGTTTTCTTCTAAATAGGCCGCAATTCCGCCGAACGATGCAAGGCATTTCTGGCTCTGCAAACACCACGTAGAGAGGTTTTCTCGCAGCTTGTGCACCTCCCTGTTTGAACAGGACCCAGACTCGTACAGCATCCTAACAGCCAGCAGATCGTTCCTGACGACAGAGCGTTTGAAGGGAGAGTTGCTGTCAGGCAAGGAAAGGATCTCTGGGCGAGCTGGGTGGATGTCACACGGATGTTCACAGTCTGGCACGTAAAAGTCTGACACCTTAGGCTGGTACGTGCTAACTCCAAGCTTGATGCATTCCCCCAACAACTGGTGGCATTGTGTATCAAGCTTAGAGTCAGCCCTCCCGTTGAGCTCTATGACAACCGAAATCACAGTGTGGCCGTCACGGCTGACAGTCAGGAGTTCGTTAGAGTGAGTGTTGCCCATGCGATGGAGAATATCCGATGCGACGTGTGGGATGTTCCGTCGGATCGCCGCCTCTAAAGCCAGGAAGATCTGCGTGTGGTCACAGTGCTGGATGATGCTGACAAACTCGTCCTCGCGGTAGTTTGTGTGGTACAGGCCTGACCTGCATACCCTGCTCACCGCCAGTCTCCGCGTGTCTTCGCTCAGCGGCCAGTGTCTCAACGCAGCCTCCACCACGGCCAACGACATAGATTCTACAGCCTGGTAAACCAGCACGTCGCCTTGGTCCTTCAGGTGCTCGGAAACCTTTTTAAGAACAGGTTCGGCGTACTCCGCGCTGCTGTGGGTTTGTAGCAGCTGGTTTGCCACAAGGCAAAAACCCCTCCGAAGCGTCTCAGTCAGCACAGTTTCATAGGTATCATATGCGCAGGTGCAGTATCTGATCAGGCGGCGGAGCTGATCACTAGTGGCATGCTTGCTAGCTTCCACGACAGCCAAGCAGGACAACTGATCACTGTTTCTACGTCTCATCAACTCGAGCACGCAATCCCATAGACGTCTGCTGACAGTCTCTCTCAGCATATAGTCCAGTTGATCGTCAGGACAGTGAGGGAGAAGCGAGAAGACATGTTTCTCTGCTGCGTGTTTGATGGCCTCGTCGATAACCCACCGTCTCCGTGCAATGGGGACTCGGTATTTCATCAGGTCGCACACGCACGTCCACAACCGTCTCCTGACCACTTCCGACAGCATGGGTCCTGCCAAGGAGTCGTCACAGTACTCAACTATAATCCTGCACAGAAAGATTTCACTGGCGTGCTTCGACGCCTCCACCATAGCCCACTGTAACTGGTCCCTGCCCACGCCTCGCCAGAAGAGCTTTTCTACAACGCCCCACAGATGTCTGCGCACGATCTCTCTCAGCACGGTGTCCATCTGGTCGTCCGTGCAATGGCATGCGATGACCGCCAAGTCACTGTCCCCAGCTTGTGATAACGCCTGCTCAACTGTCCGTCTTCTCGCTTTCTCGCTGACACGTCTTCCCAGCAGGTCTCCAACAGCCGTCCACAGCTGCCTTCTCGCCGCTTCTGTCAGCACAAGATCTAGCTGATCGTCGGTGCAGTGAGGCAGAAACCATCTGAAAAACAAGATAGTGTGTTATGCGGGAGGGGGGGGGGGGGAGCGGCCGGGTCACCTGGGAAGAAAACAGAATGGCGCCAACCCAATTGGTAAAGGTCATCGGGCCGAAGTCGGCTGCAGTGAGCCAGCGCACATCCGTGCATAGGCCCACTGCGGCAGATGTCGACCTGAGAACCTTTGCTTAACGGGTAGGTTAACCAGATACTACCCTTAAACTAACATGATGAATTCGATTCTCCCGATGCGTAAATATTCTGTCTGTCGCTGTGTCGCGCTGACGATATCCCCACCACCACCAACAAAAACAACAGCAATACCACCAACCCAGTAAGCCAAAGGACACTGAGGCAAAGTTTACCGCAGTCGGACCGCACAGGATTGATTCGACTGATTGATAGATTGATTTGATTGATTGATGGATTGATGAATTGATTGATGGATGGATTGATTTTTAATACTGAGAACAACAGCCACAACAAAGACAAACAAGACACAGCCACCTGAGGTCAGCCTGCACGGCGTGTTTGCTGGCCTCTCTGACGACCATGGATCGCTGTGTGGGGGTGAGGTGGTCGGGCAGTAGAGACTTGACAACTCGCCACTGTCCGCGCTGGACCAAACTGGGTAAGGCACAGTCCAGCAAGTCGCTCTCATCGCGGCACTGGTGGAGTCACGAAAATTCAAATCGGACGTTGCTAGAGAGGCTCACGCGTACAGGTGATCATATTGAATAAAAACGCGTTTTCAAGAACGCATGGTCGGCAAAGTATATAAAGGCGCCCTCAAAGGGAGACACAAAATGGAACATTTCGTCAAATGAGCGCATTTCAGACATTAATTACTCCAACATTATTTTCACCGTTTCACGAAATGCGAAACGGCGCATTTCGAGCAATAGAACCTGTCTCTATTCCCAAAACATTTCGCTGAAACATTTCTACCCGCTGCCCAATCAGTGTCGTTTGCTCACTCACGCATTAATCTGAGTCATTTAAGAGAAAACACTCAGGATGGCAGGTAAAACGATGGTGTGGAGTCAGGTCTCCCTATGGCTAAAAACGCGTGATGTGACACACATTTTTTTTAAAAAAAGATTTAAGCGGGAGGATCATTTTCGAAATGGAATCTGTAAGGATCATCACTAAAGTACCACCAAAATATGATTTTAGGTCAGTTTTCTCACTTTCATCTGCTTTCGCTGCGAAGCCTACATGATGGCGGCTATTGCTTTGAGATGGCGGCAGGTGCACAGTTGTTAGATGATTCCTCTAAAATTTGGGAAATACGTGCGCCGGGCTGAATGAGTTAATGACAGTTGACACTTTTGCCCCTTCAATGATTATCTAGAGACAGCGTGTGTCTTTTATTGCCACCTTTTTCTGACAAAAACGGTCTTTGCTTCAAAACAGTTTTTTTTTTTTTTTTTTGTATTTCTAGTGTGAGAAGAAGAATCCTAAAGCAGCCTTTCACTGATGATAATGGTAATGATCATAATGTTGATGACGAGAAAGATGATGTAAGATGATAACATCAGCTACGCGTATGGCAAAGAGGTAAATAATCAATATGAGAGATAATATAATAGAGATTTCTAGAGCTTTTTCATTGTCTTAAGTTTACCCTAATTAATTAACTAATTAAGGTCATTAACGCTCACATGGCCGTTTCTCTCAAAACAAACCAAAACCATATAGTGCACTCAACAAAATAGACTAAAGACATTTCAACTCCCTGTCAGAGTCGATTTCTGAGGAACACAATTTTCTCAGAAATTTCTCAAAATCCAGCTAGCCTCCACACCCACACACGCCACGGAGGGGGTGTTGGCTGGTGTAAACCGGTGGCTGTTTTCTGAAGAACTGTCAAGATTGTAGTCAAGTGGAACTTTATACTTACTTACAAACTGTAGGTAACCTCTGCAGGTTCTTCAAAGTTAGTTGCCATAAGAACTTAATAATTTCTTAACATAAAAACCTATTAATTACTTACCCTAAGTTTTTACAAGTTCTTAAAACAACTTAACTCCAGTCACAAGACACTCGGTCATTTTTTTCAACTTACAAGAGCAACAAAAAAACTTTTTTTCTCAATAGTACTCTGGTGGCGGGGCAGATGGGGATGAATAAACAGGCGTAAGCCATGTAAGTGGCGTGTCATCTCTCTGTAAAGTGTAGTCATTATTAAAGGATTGCCAAAACTGATCTTTATTTGCTTGAAAGTAGATTTTGTAATTTTTCTGTGGTTTCCTGAACCCCGATCTGTTTTCCCCTCTCTAAAAAACTAGCCTTTAGTTCTTCAACATTTACGGGAGAAATGTATCTGACTGAGAAATTGGTTTGTTTTGAGAGAAACGGCCATGTGGGCGTTAATGATCTTAATTAGTTAATTAATTAGGGTACAATTAAGACAATGAAAAAGCTCTAGAAATCTCTATTCTATTATCTCTATATGACAACGAATAAATATCTGCCTCACCAAAAACATGATATTCTCCAGGTCTTTTTCTGTGGCACGTTTGCTGGCCGCCGACACGGCCCACTGCCGCTGCTGCTGGGTCATGTCCCGGCCCAGCAAGACGCACACCCCTCCCCACAGGCCACGCTTGAGTGACTCGACCAGCACGGGAGGCAGATGAGAGCCGGGAATGTGGGGGATCAGGCGCACAAGCTCGTCCTCGGTGACTCTCTCGCTAGCCTTCTGAACCACCCAGCTCAGCTGCAGATTGGAAAGAGTGACCCTTTCATTGACAGCCAACAAACTTCCGCCCAAAAAGTGGGGCGAGATTGAACACCCACTACCGCCGTATCTGGTCAAAGATACACTTCCTTAACAGCTGGTTACGAAACGATACAAACAGGTCTAGTTATGATTTATTTAGACACAGAAGAATCCAGTCCAGCAGACATCTTCTTTATATAAAGTAACCTGACAATGACTCCACTCAGTTCAATAAATACAACGCTATCAGTAGGAGAAAGAGCTAAAAATAAATTGACACGCTAGCTGCTGCGCAGAATAAATAAGTGTCAATACGCGTGTCCCAATTGCTGTTAAAGTTCATAAGGTGTGTCGACATGTTATAACAAACACAAAAGGTGCTGAAATGTGTCTTCAAATTTGCGCGTAATGGTGCTTTAAACCATAGTTGGGAATCCAGTTCTTGAAACCATGTTCATGGTGGCAAAAGACATTGAGCCTCGAAGATTGCAATTCCCAAAGCTAGGTCCTGTCCTTTAGAAACTACACTGCGGTTTCGGAGGCACAGCGACCGTGATAGTTCAAGTGTGGTGCATGAATAGGGTGGTGCCTTATGGACTATCATGATCGATCCACATACTGTTGTAGTGTCAGGGCTTAATGGAGTAGGCGTAAGTCCAAGATATTTTCCCTCTCTCTCTCGAATATCTTTCTCTCCTTCACTGCCAGCAGCTGGGAGCAGAGGTGATTTTTCACAGACCATTAAAGCACAGAGCGTATTATAGAGATGCATGCACCGAAACGTATATACACAATAGTATTTGTAGTTCCAGCACAGTAACTGAAATATTAATGAATGAATGGGTAAATGAATGAATGAATGATAATAATAATAATAATAATAATAATAATAATAATAATAATAATAATAATAATAATAATATAGCGCCTAACCTCGGATTAGAGCTCTAGGTGCTTAACAAAAGCAAAAACAAAACAAATGGATGAATGGATGAATGAATGAATGAATGAATGAATGAATGAATGAATGTAACATAAATAATTGTTTGACTTCTGTCACTCATAATAATTATTTGTGCGTAGATTGACAAAATTCAGAGAAATATTTTTATTTTATTCCAGTCATTGCAGTTCTAGGCACTGGCAGGGTAGAGTCATGAAATCGGGCTCACCTGTGATTCGGTAAGAACGTGTTCTTGTAGACATGCTGCCAGTGATGACCAGTTGCCTGTTTGCACAATGTCCTTCACCAGGTAATCCTCGTTAGACTTGCTGCTGGCCCGTCTTCTGCTCCCCATGACTATTTTGTGTGTCAGCCTGTAGAGCACATGAATATGATGTCATTATGACGGATGTGACGTCACTACTGATAGCAACGTCAGAAGAAGACTCGAAAGTGCACGTACACCATAATAATGCCGCGACAGTGTGCTATACATCTGAGCACGTATACACAAACATATGCACGCACACGATATACAAGTGCGCGCGCGCACGCACACACACACACACACACACACACACACACAAACACAAACACACACACGAATACACACACGAATACATACACACACTCATACACACACGCATGCACACACATTTGATACAATGTACTTACCCTGCGTATGGTTGATGAAATGTTAAAAAAATTAATCAATAATTATATCAACTGTTGTTATTGTTCTAGAGCTGCTGAGAAGAAGAATTCGGCCGAGACGTATTCCTTTTGTTTGCTGTCTATACTTGATATGTCGGTTTCCTGTAAACCATACAAGAACTATGCACAGGCGTGGGATGATCGCCGAGTCATTGCTCACCTCCTAACACGGTTAGTAGTACTACCCGTGTTGCGAGGTGAGCAATGACGAAACGATCATCCCGTGCCTGTGGTATGTAGTGTGTAAATAGAATACGCTGAGCGTCGAAAGTGCGAAGACAATTAACCTTTTACATTCTGAAGCTTTTTTGTTTTTACATTTGGTTATTGTGCAATGAAAGATACATTACAGATCAACCATTTTAGTTCAAGGATTGTGCCAGAATAGCTTGGCGCCTGAGGCGCCAAGCTCAACCTTGAACTATCATAGGCTACTGCTTGAAATTAGTTTAACTATCAGGATGAAAAGGGTTAATACACTGTGTGCTGCGAGCAGATAGTGCTGGCTGTTTGAAACCCACACAAGTGTGCTGGTTGTGACTTTGGACCTTATGTCCTGCGGCCATAGGGTTCAAAATCATAGACCAGCATACATTTAATTGTAAAATAAAAAGCTATTTACCTTCATCTGTTGACTTGACCTACACACCTCTCAGAGCACTAGAAGCCACCATGTTTTATTTAGCACTAGAAGACGCCATGTTTCCTATCGTGCAGTTAGGCGGTCAGTTAGGCCGAACACGCAACATCAACCACAGGCATAGATCCGGCGGAGGCTCATTAAAATATATCTGTTGTTGGCTCGATTTACCTCTATGTTACCTTTATGTAGAATGCATTTTCATTATGCTCAAAAAACCACTGTGTGTAGGCTAGAAGAAACACACTGAACGCTACCTAGTCCAACTTCTTACTCGCTTCAAAGTGCACTGCCTCAAATGCCGCACTTGCAGATTTGTCGAATGCGCGCGCGCTCGCAGACACACACACACACACACACACACACACACACACACACACACACACACACACACACACACACACACACACACACACACACACACAAATAACATATGCTAATCAGACACTACCCAAAACAACTTCATGCCCAGCATCGGGATCACAGCTGTTGTAGTAGACACACTGGTCACCTCCTTCGAATTTAAAAAAACAAACAAGAAGAAACGAACAACAACAGCAGCAAAGTCAAGACAAATCAATTCATATTAACTTATTCAGCTTGACGCACGTATTTCTCAATTGTTGGAGGCGTCATCTAACGACTATGCACCTGTTGCAGGGATGGGTCGACCATGATAATTCCAGGGTAGTGCCAGTTTAGTTTGGCGCCTGTCGGCGCCAAGCTAATCTGGCACTACCCTTGAATTATCATGGTCGATCCATCTCCTGCTGTAGTGCGTCAGGGCTGAATGGGTTAACCATAATATCTGTACTCGTCGCAATTGAGAAATTAGCTCTGTCACCTACTTGCGTAGACAGCTGTATGTAAAAGCATTCGATGAGCAAAAGCGCTGCTTGCGAAGAACCTTGCAGCAGTGGCATTACTCAAGTTAGTGTTAGGCGGAGACGGAGACTTCTAAGTGGGCACAACACACCGCTGCCTGGCACCCGGCCAGCCGATACACTGAGAGATCGATAGGTGTAGGCACGATAGCTCATGCGGTAAGACCGCCGAAACGTGTTGGTGTAACCGTCAAGGACCCGGCCCGTGACACTGAAGTACAGCACATTTAGTCCCGGCACACAACAGGATAAGGATCGACCGTGATAGTTCAAAGGTAGTTCGTCGCACAGAGGCGCTAAGCTATTCAGACACAACCCTTAAACTATTATGGTCTATGCTGTTTTCTGCACTGGTATATTCAACGCGACCTGCACGAGCCGAAGGCCGGTATTCACGATTTCACTGTAGTTTACCGGCCGATAAAATGCTACCGAGCCGTCAGCAATCCGGCCTTTAAACACCTTTTGCCGGTAAAATGTTAACGGGTCGATAGCTGTCTGACCTGGAACAACTACCGGCCTGTCTAGTCTATATTTAACATTCGGCTATTTCCGCATGCCTGCCAGCGAATACACAGGCCTTTGCGCCTCGGAGCACGACGTCTTGTGCAAATATCTTAGCAAAGTGAAAAAGGCAATCTTGACCAAAAAGGTGAATGCCAAGCGTGTATAATCAGTGCAAAGAAGTACCCAACGGAGAAAGAAACAGGCTTAGAAAATTGTCCCCTTTAACACATATCATTCGGAATACACCAGTGTGTGAAATAGGTTTGTCAAAAATAGTTTAAGGGTAGTGGCAGTATAGCTTGGCGCCTCTAGCGCCAAGCTATTCTGGCACTACCCTTGAACTAAAGCCATTGGTCTATATCCTTATCTGTCAGTAAGTACTATAATGTAGCTTGCATAGGGCAGTGTACAAATTTGCAGCATTTAGCCTCAGTATGATATGGGTTAATCGAGCAAACTGTGTTGTAGGGCTTATCTGTCTTTTCTAAGCGTGTTTCTTTCTCCGTTGGGTAGGCCTACTTCTTACTTCTTAGTGTTACGTTTGTGGTTGTGTTATTTTTTGAGAGGATGTGTGTGTTAATCATATGAAAGATCCGGTATACATTTGAGTTATTTTGGCTAAGAATTACGTACCTTTTTAGTAGGATTATAGTTCTTTTGCACGGAGAATTGCGATCGACTTTTGTTGTGACGCGTAGTTTCGCTACGATTAGACTGAAAGGTTCGAGCAGGGTCGCGATCTTTTTAGTGACCTCATATATGACGTCAAAGTTGTCGGCAACAATTCGTAACATTGTATTAAAGGCGCTTAGATAGTAGTGGAAATTCTCGGGTGTTCTTTTTAATGAATATTAATGAGTTTTGGTTACATTTTCTTTTCTAATTAGTTGTGTTGGGAAAATTTGCTGGATTGTTCTGGAAATCTGTAATAGTATAAAAGACCGCGTATGTGTGTACATTGTATGAGAGACGCAGTGTGTCAAAAGTTGTGACGAGTTGCAGCTGAGTGAAGTTTCTTTACAAGAACCTACGTGCGTGCGTCCTGTTGTGACATCATACTACGACTTAGACTACCACGTAACACTTAGCAAATTGAGCTTTCCCGTACAATAGAAAAAACCAATACATGTATCATTTGGTGGCACTTTTAAGGGATGGGTTACATTAATTTTTGAACGTGACTCACTTAGATGTTGTCTCCTAAAAACACCGGCTGCGTGCATCCCTTTGACGATAAGAAAAAGTAAACAGTTGAAACGCTACGTTATCTAATTCACGGTAACTGCAGTAGTGTGATAAATGACGGTCATCTATGAAGATTTGCTCGATTAAAGGGGACAATTTTGTTGTTCGTGCGACACACTTGATATCGGATCAAAACTGACAACCTGGGCGTGTCAAAATTAACGTACAAACCATGCAAAAATTACTGTCTTTACAAATAACTTTGAAAATGCATAACGCAAGTTACTGTGCATTTATGCATGTGTGTGTGTGTGTGTGTGTGTTTGTGTGTGTGTGTGTGTGTGTGTGTGTGTGTGTGTGTGTGTGTGTGAGCAAATTTTACAATTGAACATTGAAATGTATATTTCATCATTGTCTGTGGATGGAACACTCATTGGCTTTTCTGCGAGTGTGAGAAACCTGGGTGTTACACTTGACAGCGAGTTATCTATGTCACAGCATGTCAGTGCAGTGTGTAGATCCGCTTATCTGGAACTTCGTCGTATTAGTTCAGTTCGTCACCTGCTGACCGTGGAAGCCACTAAAACACTAGTTTGTGCATTTGTGCTGTCCAAGCTAGATTATTGTAACTCTTTGCTTTGTGGCTGCCCTCAGTATCTCATTGATCGCCTCCAAAAAATTCAGAACAATGCAGCCCGGCTTGTTGTGAGAGTCCGTAAGACTGAGCATGTCACACCCATCTTGAAGTCCCTTCACTGGCTACCTGTGTCCTCACGTATTCAATACAAAGTTATGTCAATCTGTTTTAACTGCCTTTCAGGCACCAGCCCAGAATACTTGTCCTCTTTGCTGCATGTGTATACACCCTCTCGTGAGCTCCGCTCCTCTTCTGATAAACGGAAGTTGTGTGTACCTTCTGTCCAAACTAAAACATTTGGTCAGCGCACTTTTGTTTATCAAGCCCCAGTGTTATGGAATACACTTCCTCTTGAGGTCAGAAACAGTGAGTCTGTCTCTGACTTCAAGAGGTCGTTGAAAACTCACCTCTTCAAGCTTTACTTTGAATAACTGCCAGTGTTTGATGCCTTAGTTGTAGTTCTGCAATCCTCCTTGTTTAGACTGAATGTTAATTAGAATATAAGTTATTATGTATGTATTGTTGTTTAGTTTATTGTAAAAGTGGTGTGTTCGGGCATTGTGCTTTGTTTGTTATGTGCATATGTCATTGTATTTTTATTTTTGTGTACAGATTGTAAAGCGCTTAGAGCTTTTGAGTAAGATTAAGCGCTATATAAATACTCATTATTATTATTATTATATAACATAAGGTAGTGAATTACCTAACAGATTTTTATTACTTTTTTCTGCCATGATTAGCAATCGTCACTCCGTTTAAATCCATAGGTATTGTAACAGCTGTCATTGCCTCCAATAACCTTCCCGCTCGAGCCGTCTATTATCACTCCGGTCGCCGTGGACGTTAACCCCCGAACAAAGCAAGCAACCAACCAGTTCCTGGATCACCGTAGTTGCAAAGTAGACCTACATATAAAATAGACAGACATAGACGATGTGTGTGCCTTGTTTGTGTGAAAAAAGATATTCATCTCATCAGCGAACGCCTGATCAGCCAAATTCCCAAGTTTGACCTTTGATCCACATGGATCAGAGACTACATTTACAGCTGCCATGCTTTTAATACCCCGCCATGCTGATATGAAATTTCCAGCAGCAAACTTTCTCTCAGTTTTGTTTTTGTACGTGTGTTTTGCTTGTCTGATTGCATGTTTCACTTCTTTGTTAACACGTTTCTTGTCTTTTACTGTGCCATCAAAAGACACCATTCTCTTTTTATTAATCACAGCTTTTAGATCTTAGGTCACCCACGGTTTGTTATTTGGATAAATCGTGATCCGTTTCGTGGGTATGAATGATTTCACACAAAAGGAAATGTACGACGGAATCACGTCATTCAGTTTTTCTAGGCCAGTACATGTTTCATAAAACGCATCCCTGGGTGTGCAGTCAAAACAGCCTTGTAGACGTGCGATACCGTCACTAGTCCAGTCCTTCACGGGTTTTACTACTTTCTTTACACGCTGAATAACTGGCTTGTATATAGGGGCGAGGAGCAAGCTGTTATGGTCCGCTGACCCAAGGGGAGGTGATGGGAGAGATGTGTAGGCAGAAGGTACATTACCGTAGCACAAATCTATAGTTTTATTTAATTGTGTGCGACATGTCACGTACTGATGGTATGTTTTTGAGACATTTGTCCAAAGTGCAGTGATTAAAATCACCGAAAATGAACTTGGAGGCATCCGGAGATATGCATCCTGCATCTGTAATGTACTACAAATATGATCAGCTGCTTTAGTGGCTTTGGCAAGTGGATGGATGTAGGGGAGGAGCCCCTATTATGAAACAGTGCCTATTATGAAACACCTTGCTCCCGGCGAAACGGAATAACTTTTCCAAATTCCGCCTGTGCAGTAATATAGAGCTACTTCAGTGAGCCTTATTTCCGGTACAAGAATGTCAGGCGTGATGAAAACGAAAACACGCCGAGAAAATGTGATTTTTGACCCTTCTGCGTATAATTTTTCGCCATTTTGAAACGCCTACATCAGCATTTAGTTTTGTAATTTTTTTAAAAAAATAGCCACTCTTGTCACGAAGAGCAATCTTCGGACATCAGATAACTCCAAGTGTGACGGCGTTTGAGAAGAAGAAGAAAAACATCTGAAATTTGAAACAAACTGGCTGGATGGTTTCCGATATATACGCTAGACAAACACTGCTCCTTATATGAAACACTGTTCTAATTATGAAGCATGTTTCATATTAGGTGCTCTTTGTGTTTCATAATAGGAACAAGATACCTCTCCAGGAAAATGCGTGCCTCCAAAACAACAAAAAGAGAACCAAAACGATTACCGCTGGTTATCTGATGTCCTAAGATTGCTCTTCATGACAAGAGTGGCTATTTAAAAAAACAAAACAAAACTAAATGCTGATGTAGGCGTTTCAAAATGGCGAAACATTTGGAGTGTCCTTCTCCTTGATGGGTTGCCGATCAAGGCTTACGAGTCCCATCTACTCAGGTTTTTCCTCGGAGTTTTCCTTCTCGAAGGAGATCTGCCAACCAAGGCTATCGAGCATCCCTGCCCGGATTTGTATAGGGTTTACTCCCCTAGCCTTTGCCTCTCCCAAGGCACCCACAAGGCAGTTGAGCTATTTACCCATAGCTGGGGGTCTGGTTCATGGGCATCAGGGCTTGTCCACATATCGATGGGCCTGCGTGCCGCATGTCTGGGGGCCAGACCTCCTCCGAGTCCTCTGTAGTTCAACCCGAGTCCGTAAGGTGCTCGGTTACCGTGAGTCGCCACGAGGAGACACTACATGAGGCTTGTTGTTGGAGAGGCTGTGCACTGGCAGGGAGAGACTGACATACTCTGCTCCCCTTTTCGCAAAACTGCTAGCCAGCGGTGGGAGCTGAAAGCGAGAGCGACAAGCACAGACGCTACACTACCACACTAGACGCATCACAACAACCATTTGACCCACATTTCAGATGTTGATACTTTTTCTCAATACAGAGTATCCCACACCAAGATTATGTCACTTTGGTCAAGGTCAAGGTCTCAACGGCTATATTTATTGTGTATGCCATTTTCCAGGCAAGTGTTACTGTAAACACCGAAACGATGTGATCTGAATGGCAAATTGTGAGATTTTGTGACGACACATAGTGTTGCATACCAGATTCTATTCACTGTTGTAAAGGCCAACGTCACAACGGCCATATTTGTTTTGTGCAGAATTGTGTGCTAGGCAATATCTCAAAACCATTTTGCCTATTCAATCCAAATTTTAGATTATAGTATTTTACCATAACACACATTGCCATCAATCTTAACTGTGCCTCTACCTCAAGGTTATAGTTGCCATATCTTTCTTGCACATTATTGAGTAGAAAATACCTCTGAAACCACTGTACTGATTTGCTCTAAATTTTTAGGAAAATATGCCTTACTGATGTTTTTAACAGAATGAATTCACGACCTGTAAGGTGAAGTCGCAGAGGCTATATTTGTGTCAGCATTTGTGCAGGCAATATCTCTGAAACCACAGGCCCGATTTTTCACAACTTTTGTTTCATGATATTTGCACTTAACCCCGTCACAGTCGAGAAACTCTCAATAGGATTCATCTACAAGACACATAGATCCTCATGAGTCTCGTGCGATCGCGGGGGCTCATGGCGATTTTGGCTCTTGCTGACACAACTGAATATATTTATTTGACTTTTGGGGTTCCTTGGAACTGAATTAGGAAAGATTTCAGAGCAATATTTGAGTCTAGTGGTAGTGAAGAGAATAAAACAGATATGTCGCTACATCACTTCAAGATGACGCGCACAGTTGTCGGGAATGCTTTCAGACAGACAAAATGGCGCATTACTGTCTGCCGGGAGGGGGGTGGGGCTAAAAAGTTGTTCCAAGAGCAAACCCTGTTGGCTTAGGTGTGACAGCAAATGTGAAACAGTATAAATGTAGTCACCAATCGTCGATGCAGCCGCTCTTCAACCGTCGTGTGTGTATGCGTGCGGTTTGTATAAGGCAATTTCTTAGGGACTATAACATTCACAAACTTTAAACTCGACACAACTGTAGTTTACAATAACATCTTTACCTACATATTTCACCTGTAGAAAAGGTCAAGGTCATCCCAGGTCGATGTGTTTGTAAAGATTAGTCCTTTTTCGCACACACATTTTTTAAAAGTTAACTTTTGGGAGCAAACGTTTGAAAGTACCTAAGTATGCATTTTATGCCACGAATACTAGAATACTATTGCGAATGACCCCTCTTTAAGTTATAGGGCAGTTTTTAAAAAAAAAAGAACGTGCGGGAGATTCCGTAGACCTTTTCATGGGAACTCTTCTTGTCGGCGGAGTCACAGTTGCTGAGAATGTGAAGAGGGTGAGGACCTACAAATGCGCCACTTGTTGACTATCAAACGAGGGGTGGGTGGTGTTGGTGTTAGTGCGGGTGGGAGGTCGCGAGAAGAGGGAGAAAGGTCTGGAGACCTTTTTCACCAATGGACGAAAAATCACACGACGGGCCGTCCACAATTTCCAAGAAGAGGCGCGGGAGGGTGTGTGTGTGGGGGGGGGGGGGTGGTGGTGGTCCCAAACTCCCCCAAATGGAAAATTGCACTATAACAAATATCCTGGGAGCCGTCACCTTGGAACACCCCTCTCCCCCTGAAGTTGCTTCTGAACATGCCTTTACATAAACCTGTGTCGATAATGCTAGCTTGTATCAAGTTATACTTCTGAGGTGGAAAAACTAAATACAGTAGTTAGTTAGTTATTGGTGTTTAACGCCGAGCAGGCGACTAAGGCCATCACACGGCGGGATGGGTAAAAATCTGGTCGGCCAGACTAAAAGCAAGGTCTTAAGAGAAGATGTAAATATACCTGAAATATATGGCAGGCTAAAATGTCGCACGAGTCTTTAAAAGAAACGTCTACAGACTCTCAAAAAGGGCAAAATAGTGAAAGTCACATAGTCTATGAATGCTCAGATCTTGTTAAAAATACTGCATTCTCTCAAGAAATTGAAGATTTTGTCCGGGGGAACATCCCAGAACAAAACCTTCAAGTTGTCTGCTGTGAAGTGTTTATATCTGGTGTCAATGAGATCGGCACAATACAGCAAAAAGTGTCGAACAGAAAACTGGCCGTCACAGGCAAAACACCATGGACACTCATCCTGTTTTAGTAAGTAAGAGTGCGTAACATACGTGTGCCCGATGTGGAGCCGAGTAAGGACAGTCTCCTCACGGCGGCTGCCGCAGCGATGTGGTAGACTGTCGGACACCGTAGGAAGAACCTCATGCAGCTTGTTCTCTTCCTCTTTGTCCCACTCGGACTGCCACTCGCGGGCTATGTACGCACTAATCATAGGTTTAAAATCACTATGAACAGTCTGTGTGTCAGGGACAGGGTCATTGCGGGCACTGTGCCTTTGATGCCCACATTCCCTGGGACCCAAATAAAAATGATGTCATAATATTCCTTCATCGAGTCCGCGTAAAGCTCTCTAATCTGCACCAGCAGGGGGTGGTCTGTTCCCGCGCCCTGACGGCCCTGCAGGGCAGAAAGAGAGTCAGACAGAATCAGGAAGTTCCTTTCCCGAGACTGATAGGCATGCTTGAGTGCCAGCAGAATTGCCTGCAGTTCTGCACTAAATACGGAGGAATGGTCAGGGAGGCGGAGCATAAATGGGCGTCTAGGATGGCGAGAAGACACTGCAACGGCAGCCACTCTCCCATCCTCAGACTTGGACCCATCCATAGAAATACGACAATAAGAGTATGAGTATAGATTGCTTTACGTCCCGCAAGCGACAAAGGCCTTCTCAGGACGTGCCTGCGCTAAATGAAGAAAAGAACTGCAAGAAGCGCAGACAGGAGGGAGAATTTCAAAAGAAAAATGCAGATGAATGGACCAGAAAGACAGAAATACAAACCCCCAAAAGAGTAGAACCCACCTTGCAGGGGTTAAACAAGGTGACCCTAGGAACTAAAAAGTAGACAACCCCACCAAGGTCCCCTAGGGCAGACCCGGTGGGGGTAAATACGACAATAGCCAGGAAAACTTGAAAGGAGTTCATTGAGGCTCTGTTGGTATATGGCTGGTGGAGTACAGTCCTTGTGGGCGGTCAAGTCCAGTAAGATGTCAAAAACTGGTAATAGCCAGGGTGGAGTGATGTGTAACAGAGATTCCGAAACTTTGTCCAGGTCCACTCCAGCCGCCTGCAGTTGAGGTCGGACACGGAAGGAAAGTGGACGGACAGCTCCCGGATGGGCATCGTAAATCTCTGCAAACGACGGGTTAAAAACACAATCATAGGCAGGATTGTCTGGATGGGCCTTCAGCTTCAGAACGTAGCTGGGCATGAGGCGGATGCGGCGGGGCTTGAGAGAAGGCTCCCCTGCCTCAGCATACAGACAAGGAACTGGAGATGTCCTGAAGGTCCCCAGACATATGCGCAGACCTTGATGGAGGATTGTGTTCAGATGCTGTAGAACAGACTTGGAAACCGAGCCATATACCACAGAGCCGTAATCCAGTTTGGACCGAACAAGGGCCCGGTACAGTCGAAGTAAGACAATGCGGTCTGCACCCCAGTCAGTATGACCAACGACACGAAGAACGTCGAGGGCCTTCTGACAAGAGGTTCTAAGGTAAGTAATATGTTTGCAGAAGGTCAGTCTTTTGTCAAAGATGACCCCCAGAAACTTTGCCTCCTCGGCCACCTTAATTGGCACTCCAGCAATGCTCAGGCAGGGTTGTGGAAAAAATTTCGTCTGGTTAGTAAAATGCACACAGACTGTCTTAGAGGGCGAGAACTTGAATCCATTGTGAGACAACCACCGCTGGATGCGATCAACGCACAGCTGCAAGCGCCTCTCAAGGGACGCAAGTCCTCGACCACGTGTGCACAAAGCAAAGTCGTCAACAAACAAAGAGCATTCAGAATCATCCTTGACGGCCTTTACAATGTTATTAATTTTAATACTAAATAAAACAGCATATAGAATGCTGCCTTGCGGGACACCCATCTTCTGTTCAAAGGAGTCGGAGAGGGTGGAGCCCACTCTGACATGGAACGACCGATTAGTCAAAAAATTGTGAATAAAAACGGGCAGGTGCCCTTTAAAACCAATGTGAATAATGATCTGTTGAAGAATTATGGGCAATGGTGGAGGCAAGCAAATAGATCACAGCTTTTTATCTGTGACCAGGCTGGCACCATCTCTAAGATGGCCGACACAAGCCGAGCCACCCCTACCCCTAATTCTTCGAACAGCCTTCCAGACTTTCTGGGACGGAGTCCGAGAAGTTAAAGATGAGACGAAGCGTGTCTCCAGTAAGTACGGAGTTCACGTTTAAAAATGTAACGGGCTTTCACTCTCTGTCTTTTAAAGGTTAAAATATTCACTTGCAACGGATTACGGAAAGCACGTCGCTGAGCAGATTTGCGCGTTTTTTTTTGGCCTTGCGGCACTCTTCATTGAACCATGGTATTCTCGTCTTCCGAGGGACTGATGCGGAAGTTTTAGGGATGGGTTCACCCGCTACGTCCAACAAAATAGTAGTAAAAGAAGAAACAGGTTCTTCAGCTGACATGACCACCTCCTCTGTAATATGAGACTGACAGAGGGAGGCGAACAGTTAGTTAGTTAGTTATTTGGGTTTAACGCCGAGCAGGCGACTAAGGCCATCTCACGGCGGGAGGCGAACAGAGGCCAGTTAGCTTTCTTGAGATTCCAGCGCCCCACCAGTGGATCCTCCCCACAGCTGACCGATGTCAGGACTACAGGGAAGTGGTCACTACCACACAGGTCGTCGTGAACCTTCCAGTCAAAGTCCAGCATGAGAGAAGGATCACACACAGTGAGGTCAAGAACAGAACTAGATCCAGAACCTGGGATAGAGTAGGTAGGTGAGCCATCATTAAAAACACATAGGTTAAGTTTAGAAAAAAAATCTTCTAGCATCTGACCTAGCATCATAGTGGTCACTACCCAACAGGTGAGCGTGATCGTTAAAATCTCCCATTAAAATAAAGGGAGGAGGCAGCTGATCAACAAAGTTAAAAATATCATTACTACAGACCCGCAGGGATGTTGGCAGGTAAATACTGCATATGGTTATGGTCTTCTTTATGGTAACTCGAGCTGCGACAGCCTGAAGACAGGTGTCAACACTAACGGGGCTACATAAAAACTTGTTGCTAATGAGAAGAGCCACTCCACCCGAGCGTCTCTCCGAATCAGAACCTTTATGGATAGCATTAAAACCATTAAAGGAGACAGGGTCAGAAGTCTTCAGGTAAGTCTCCTGAAGAGATATTACTGAGGGACTTGACTCGAAGGCGTAATTCTTTAAAGTTGGTGTGAAAACCACGACAATTCCACTGAAGCAGAGAGTACATGATTAGGTTTCATGTGGGAGAGAAGTGTTCCTTCCCCCTTACCTGTGCTTTGGAAGGAGTCGAAGAAACAGCGGGGAGGGGCGACTCCCGGGCCTCCTCTGGTTCCTCGGAGATGAGGGGAGAGGGGCTGCCGCAGCACCAGCTACGACAACTTCCACTCCCTCCATCTGCTCATCCAATGCAGCATATTTATTTTGAAGGGGGACATCAGTGTTCTCCTTCTGGGCCCTTACGCACAGCGGTCCCGTAACTTTCTTAGACTTCTGGGCCGGGGCAGCGTTCCTGCCGCCAGAGTTGGCGGCCTTAGAAGGCTGACCAGAGCTAGAGGCCTTTGTAGTAAGATTGACAGGCTTGGGTGGGGGCTGAGGCTTAGGGGCAGCAGAAGGCGGTGCCACCGGACCGGTATCGTCCACCTTCTGCGTTCCCTGGCTCCTCGTCACCATTGGAGGAGGGTTACTCTCCAGGGGCGAGAGGATCCGAGGCTCCGCCCCCAACCAAGAAGTTGGGGTTTGACAAGAGAAGTCTTTGGTGGGGCGCTTGCCTGCCACCGCAGCACTGAAAGTATACAAAGAGGTGTTATTTGAGTTTGGCGCAGCCTCAGCTGCACCAGGGCCGTCAACCAGTATTTTTGCATCCGCAAAGGACAGCACCTTCTCCACACGCACCTGCTGAATCTTGCACTCGGATATCCAACGAGGGCACTTCTTGTCCGAAGCCATATGCGCCCCCTGGCAATTCACAGACTCAGCAGAGTGTCCGGGCTTAGTGCAGCGGGCGCATAGAGCCTCTGCCTGGCGGCATGTCTTCTGCCCATGGCCATACTTTTGGCACTTAAAGCACCGGAGGGGGAGAGGGACGTACTTTTTCACTTTTAGGGAGTAGTAACCTCCCCAGATGGTAGTAGGAGCGGTGGGGGTGCCAAACGTCAGGATGATGGTAAGGAGACGGATCTCCCTACCACCTCGTTTGGAAACAAAGCGCCTGACGTAGGTCACCCCCTGAGACTTAAGGTTCCGTACAAGATCATCTTCAGACAGTTCTGCCAATGCTTGATCTTTAATTACTCCTCTAGAAGAATTCATCGTTTTGTGGGGAGTGACCTCCACTGGAGTGTCTCCGATAGAGGAGAGTCTCAGTAGCCCATTGGAGTGTGCCCGGGTGCGGCACTCTACCAGCAAGTCACCAGACCTGAGGCGCTGGGCCTCAGGTCTGCCAACACGGCTCATGAGAGTCTCCCCTACCAGGAAAGGGTGCAGCTTGGAAACAGGCTTCTCTTTAACTTTGCTGTGGATAATGAGAAAGCGAGTCCTGACGGCCTACGCCTGAGGCGTCGCTTCCTCACAATCGGAGTCGCTATCATTCTCAAGGTCAATGTCAGTGGCTATGTGCCGCTTTGGTGCCAGTTTTGTTTTTTTTTATTTTCCATATTATAGTATGATAGATATTCATCCCTCGGGGGTCCCCGCCCGCCACCAAGCCCAACAAGGGAAAGTGCATTCGTCGGCGGGTCTTCAGCCGACGCACGATGGAGACTGCCCGAAAGATATACTCAGGGGGTTATGCCCGATTGAACCGTCTGAGCCACCGTCTTCTATCACACGATTGAATGCAGGGGAATGCAGGCGTAGAGCACCGAATCAGCAGCAGAGGCTATAGCATGGTGCGCCGTATATCAGCCTGCATGTCAACAATGGGCTAGGGCTCAAAGTGACAAGAGCCGATTGACTAGGCCGGTACGAGTAGCCTCCCGTTTAGGCAGAAGTCAAGGCCAAAGTGGAGTGTTTCAGCCACCAGGATCCTCTTCTCCCCCGACACGGGTCTTCAAGCACGGCAAACACTTGGGATCCAAAGGACCAAAAACTCACGAGTATTTTTAAGGACCAATCCAACATGGTAGAACCTGGGTTAGCACAGCTTCTTAAAAACCGGTTAGTTAGTTAGTTAGTTATTTGGGTTTAACGCCGAGCAGGGAACTAAGGCCATCTCACGGCGGGAAGGGTAAAAATCTGGCCAGCCAGACTAAAAGAAAGGTCTTAAGACATGATGTAAATATATCTTAAAAATATGTCAGGCTAAAATTTCGCACAGGTCTTTAAAGAAAACGTCGACAGACTCTCAAAAAGGTCAAAATAATAGAAACATCATAGTCTATAAACGCTCAAATCTTATAAAAAAAATATGGCACTCTCTCAGAAAACTGAAGATCTTGTCCGGGGGCACATCCCGGAACAAAACCTTCAAGGAGTCTGCTGTGAAATGTTTATACCTTGTGTCGATTAGATCAGCATAAGACAGCAAAAAGTGTCGAACAGAGTACTGCTCGTCGCAGGCATAACACCATGGACGCTCCTCCTGTTTTAGTAAATAAGAGTGCGTAACATACGTGTGCCCGATGTGGAGCCGAGCAAGGACAGTCTCCTCACGGCGGCTGCCGCAGCAATAAGGTAGACCGTCGGACAACTTAGGAAGGGCTTCATGCAGCTTGTTAGCTTCCTGTTTGTCCCACTCGGGCTGCCACTCACGGGCTATGTACGCACTAACCACATGTCTAAAATCACTATAAACAGTCCGTGTGTCAGGGACAGGGTCGTTGCGGGCATCGTTGGCAGCAGAATCTGCGATCCTGTTGCCTTCAATGCCCACATGCCCTGGGACCCAAATAAAAATGATGTCATAATATTCCTTCATCAAGTCTGCGTAGAGCTCTCTGATCTGAACCAGCAGTGGGTGGTCATTTCCCGTGCCCTGAAGGGCCTGCAGGGCAGAAAGAGGGTCAGACAGAATCAGGAAGTTCCTTTCTCTAGATCGATAAGCATGCCTAAGTGCCAGCAGAACCGCCTGCAGTTCTGCACTAAATATAGATGAGTGGTCTGGGAGGCGGTGCTTAAATGGGCGTCTAGGATGGCGAGAGGACACTGCGGCCGAAGCCACCCTCCCATCCTCAGACTTTGACCCATCCGTACAGATACGACAATAGCCAGGAAAAATTGAAAGCAGTTCATTGAGGCTCTGTTGGTATATGGCTGGTGGAGTAGAGTCTTTCTTGTGGGCAGTCAAGTCCAGCGAGATGTCAGGAACTGGTAAGAGCCAGGGTGGAGTGATGTGTTTCAGGGATTCCGAAACTCTGTCCAGGTCCAATCCGGCTGCCTGCAGATGAGGTCGGACACGGAAAGAAAGTGGACGGACAGCTCCCGGATGGGTATCATAAATCTCTGCAAACGATGGTTTAAAAACACAATCATAGGCAGGATTGTCTGGATGGGCCTTCAGTTTCAGAACGTAGCTGAGCAAGAGGCGGATGCGGCGGAGCTTGAGAGAAGTTTCCCTGCCTCGGCATACAGACTTAAGAACTGGAGACGTCCTGAAGGCCCCAAGACATATCCGCAGACCCTCATGGTGAATTCTGTTCAGACCCTGTAGCAAAGACTTGGAAGCTGAGCTATACACCACAGAGCCGTAATCCAGTTTGGACCGAACAAGGGCCCGGTACAGTCAAAGTAAGACAGTACGGTCCGCACCCCAGTCAGATCGACCAACGACACGAAGAACGTCGGGAGCCTTCTGACAAGAGGTTCTGAGATAATTAATATGGTTGCGGAAGGTAAGTCTTTTGTCAAAAATGACCCCCAGAAACTTTGTCTCCTCGGCCACCTTAATTGGCACTCCGGCAATGCTCAGGCTAGGTTCTGGAAAATAATTCGTCTGGTTAGTAAAATGCGCACAGACTGTCTTGGAGGGCGAGAACTTGAATCCATTGAGAGACACCCACCGCTGGATGCGATCAACGCACAGCTGCAGGCGCCTCTCAAGGGACGCAAGTCCTCGACCACGTGCGCACAAAGCAAAGTCGTCAACAAACAGAGAGCATTCAGAATCATCCTTGACGGCCTTTACAATGTTATTAATTTTAATACTAAATAAAACAGGAGATAGAATGCTGCCCTGCGGGACACCCATCTCCTGTTCAAAGGAGTCGGAGAGGGTGGAGCCCACACGGACATGGAACGACCGGTTAGTCAAAAAATTGTGAATTAAAAACGGGCAGGTGCCCTTTAAAACCCATGTCCAACAAGTCAGACATTATGCCATACTTCCAGGTAGTGTCATATGCCTTCTCAAGATCGAAGAGAATTGCATAGACATGCTGCTTGTTGACAAAAGCATCTCGAATAAATGATTCAAAGCGGACTAAGTGGTCAGTTGTACTACGGAAGCGCCGGAAACCGCACTGGAGGTCTGTGAGGAGACCCTGTGACTCAAGATGCCACACCAGGCGGGCGTTGACCAGGCGCTCCATAGTTTTACATAAACATGATTTCAAAGCGATAGGCCGATAGTTGCCCGGGTCGGAAGGATCCTTACCCGGCTTGGGGATCGGTACAACAACAGCCTGGTGCCAAGACGGCGGAAATGGCCAGTTCTCCAGATATGGTTAAAGACCTTGAGAAGTACAAGGAGTGACCTCTCAGGCAGATGCGTTAGGAATTGATAGTGGATGGTATCTAGGCCAGCAGCAGAGTCATTACATTTCTGCAAGGCTTGCTGCAATTCTGATAATGTAAAAGGGGCATTATAAACTTCTGAGTTATCGGACTTAAAATCACAAATACGAGACTCTCGCTTCTCCTTCTCTCTCTGGAAGAAGGGTGAATAATGCTCTGTTGAAGAATTATGGGCAATGGCGGAGGCATGCAAATTGGCCACATCTCTAAGATGGCCGACAGAAGCCGAGCCACCCCTACCCCTAATTCTCCCAACAGCCTTCCAGACTTTCTGGGACGGAGTCCGAGAAGTTAAAGATGAGACGAAGCGTCTCCAGGTAGCACGGCGTTCACGTTTAAAAATGTAACTGGCTTTCGCCCTCTGTCTTTTAAAGGATAAAATATTCACTTGCGACGGATTATGGAAAGCACGTCGCTGAGCAGATTTGTGCGCTTTTTGGGCCTTGCGGCACTCTTCGTTGAACCATGGTACTTTCGGCTTCCGAGGGACTGATGCGGAAGTTTTAAGGATGGTTTACCCGCTACGTCCAACAAAATAGTAGTAAAAGAAGAAACAGGTCCTTCAGCTGACATGACCACCTCCTCTGTAATACGAGACTGACAGAGGGAGGCGAACAGAGGCCAGTTAGCTTTCTTGAGATTCCAGCGCCCCACTGGCGAATCCTCCCCACATCTGACCGATGACGGGACTACAGGGAAGTGGTCACTACCACACAGGTCGTCGTGAACCTTCCAGTCAAAGTCCAGCATGAGAGAAGGATCACACACAGTGAGGTCTAGAACAGAACTAGATCCTGAACCTGAGTTAGAGTACGTAGGTGAGCCATCGTTAAAGACACATAGGTTAAGTTGAGAAAAAACATCTTCTAACATCTGACCTCTGCCATCACAGTGGTCACTACCCGAAAGGTGAGCGTGACCGTTAAAATCCCCCATGAGAATAAAGGGAGGGGGCAGTTGATCTACTAAATTAAAAATATCATTACTACAGACCCGCAGGGATGGTGGCAGGTAAATACTGCATACGGTTATGGTCTTCTTCAAGGTAACCCGAGCTGCGACAGCCTGAAGACAGGTGTCGATGTTAACGGGGCTACATTAAATTTGGCTAGTAATGAGAAGAGCCACTCCACTCGAGCGCCTCTCCGAATCAGAGCCTTTATGTATAACGCTAAAACCATTAAGAAGTTAAAGATGAGACGAAGCGTCTCTAGGAAGTACGGCGTTCACGTTTAAAAAAAATGTAACGGGCTTTTTGATGGAATACCGCCAGAGATCTGGAAACATGGAGGCACAGCACTGCACAACAAGCTCCATGACCTCTTTCTCTGCTGCTGGGAGAAAGGAACACTACCAAAGGATCTCCGTGATGCTGTCGTTATCACCCTGTACAAGAACAAAGGCGAGAAGTCTGACTGTTCCAACTATCGGGGAATTACCCTGCTGTCCATTGCTGGGAAAATTCTTGCAAGGCTGCTCCTGAATCGGCTGGTACCTGCCATCGCTGAAGACCACCTCCCAGAGGGCCAGTGTGGCTTCAGAGCAAACAGGAGCACCACCGATATGGTCTTTGTGCTGAGACAGCTTCAGGAGAAGTGCCGCGAGCAGAACAAAGGGCTGTACGTAACGTTTGTCGACCTGACAAAAGCGTTCGACACTGTGAGCAGGCAAGGCATGTGGCAGATCCTGGAGCGACTTGGCTGTCCCCCAAAGTTCCTCAGCATGATTGTCCAGCTACACGAGGACCAGCAAGGCCAGGTCAGACTCAACAATGACCTCTCAGAACCATTCCCTATTCTCAACGGCGTAAAGCAGGGCTGCGTACTGGCACCGGCCCTCTTCACCATCTTTTTTAGCATGATGTTGAAGCAGGCCACAGTGGACCTCGATGATGACGATGCAGTGTACATCAGGTATCGTCTCGATGGCAGCCTGTTCAACCTCAGACGACTCAGGCCCACACGAAAACCCTAGACCAACTGATTCGTGAGCTGCTTTTTGCTGATGACCTTTCCTCGTTGCACACACAGAGAGAGCCCTGTAGCGCATCACGTCCTGCTTCGCAGACGCTGCCCAGCTCTTTGGACTCGAGGTCAGTCTGAAAAAGACAGAGGTCCTCCATCAGCCGGCACCCAAGACAGTGTATCGTCCTCCTCACATCACCATTGGCGAGTCTGAACTAAAGTCAGTGCACCAGTTTACTTACCTTGGCTGCATTATCACGTCGGACGCCAAGCTGGACAAGGAGCTTGACAGCAGGCTGGCAAAAGCGAACAGCGCTTTCGGGCGACTTTTCAAGCGGGTGTGGCACAATCAACAGCTGAAAACAGGCACCAAGATCAGCGTGTACAGAGCTGTGGTCCTCACCACCCTGCTGTATGGTTCCGAGTCCTGGGCCCTCTACCGCAGCAAACTACGACTCCTCGAACGCTTCCACCAGCGCTGCCTGCGCACCATCCTGGGCATTCACTGGAGTGACTATGTCACCAACGTCGAGGTCCTTGAACAGGCTGAAACTATGAGCATCGAGGCTTTGCTGCTGCGGACACAGCTCCGCTGGGCGGGGCATGTCTCCAGGATGGAGGATCATCGCCTACCAAAGATCACCCTGTTCGGCGAGCTTGCTACTGGACACCGTGACAGAGGGGCACCAAAGAAGAGATACAAAGACTGTCTCAAGAAGTCACTTAGTGCCTTGCCAAATCGACCACCACCAGTGGTCTTCGCTTGCTGTGGACCGTGACACCTGGCGCTCCACCATTTACAAGGCAGCTGTCTCCTTTGAGGACTCTACCAGAGCTAGCCTTAAGGACAAGCGGCTCAGGAGAAAAAACAGAGATGCCGCAACTCAGAACCCTAGCCATACCTCCCCTTGCAGCCACTGCGGTCGAACCTGCCTGTCCCGGATTGGCCTCCGCAGCCACGAACAAGCCTGCAGACGTCGTGGGCAACTCCTATAAAAATCTTCGTTCGCGAAGTCAAGCCAAGCCAAAACCATTAAAGGACACAGGGTCCGAAGTCTTCAGGTAAGTCTCCTGAAGAGATATTAATGAGGGGTTATAGCACTTGACTAAAAGACGTAATTCCTCAAAGTTAGCTTGAAAATCACGACAATTCCATTGAATTAGAGAGTACATGGTTATGTCTTATCTAGGGATGCGGAGTTTTTCCCCCCTTTTTTCCTGTGCCTTGGAAGGAGTTGAAGAAACAGAGGGGGGCCGGCTCCCGGGCCTCCTCTGGTTCTTAGGAGATGAAGGGGGTGGAGCTGCCGCAGCAACGGCAACAACAACTTCCACTCTCTCCATCTTGCTCCTCCAATGCAGCATATTTGTTTTGAAGAGGGACATCAGTGTTCCCCTTCTGGGCCCGTGCGCACAGCGGTCCCATAGATTTCTTAGACTTCTGGTCCTGGGCAGCGTTCCTGCCGCTAGAGTTAGCGGCCTTAGAAGGCTGACCAGAGCCAGAAGCCTTTGGCGTTGACAAACTAGCAGGTTTGGGTGGGGGCTGAGGCTTAGGGGCAGCAGAAGGTGGTGCCACCGGACCGGTAGCGTCCGCCCTCTGCGTTCTCTGGCTCCTCGTCACCACCGGAGGAGGGTTACTCTCCAGGGGCGAGAGGATCCGAGGCTCCGCCCCCAACCAAGAAGTTGGGTTTGACAAGAGAAGTCTTTGGTGGGGCGCTTGCCTGCCACCGCAGCACTGAAGGTATACACAGAGGTGTTATTTGAGTTTGGCGCAGCCTCAGCTGCACCAGGACCGTCAACCAGTTTTTTGGCGTCCGCAAAGGACAGCCCCTTCTCCACACGCACCTGCTGAATCCTGCACTCGGAGATCCACCGAGGGCACTTCTTGTCCGAAGCCATATGCGCTCCCTGTCAATTCACACACAGGGGGATGGCTGTGCAGGACTTAGCAGAGTGTCTGGGCTTAGTGCAGCGGGCGCATAGAGCCTCTGCCTGGCGGCATGTCTTCTGCCCATGGCCATACCTTTGGCACTTAAAGCACTTTTAGGGAGTAGTAACCTCCCCAGATGGTAGTAGGAGCGGTGGGGGTGCCAAACGTCAGGAAGATGGTAGGGAGACGGATCTCCCTACCACCTCGTTTGGAAATGAAGCGCCTGACGTAGGTCACCCCCTGTGACTTAAGGTTCCGTACAAGTTCATCTTCAGACAGTTCTGCCAATGCTTGATCTTTAATCACTCCTCTAGAAGAATTCATCGTTTTGTGGGGAGTGACCTCCACTGGAGTGTCTCCGATAGAGGAGAGTCTCAGTAGCCCATTGGAGTGTGCCCGGGTACGGCACTCTACAAGCAAGTCACCAGACCTGAGGCGCTGGGCCTCAGGCCTGCCAACACGGCTCCTGAAGGTCTCCCCTACCAGGAAAGGGTGCAGCTTGGAGGCAGGCTTCTCTTTAACTTTGCTGTGGATAATGAGAAAGCGAGGCCAGACGGCCGATGCCTGAGGGTCGTTTCCTCACAATCGGAGTCGCTATCATTTTCAAGGTCAATGTCAGTGGCTATGTGCCGCTTTGGTGCCAGTTTTTTTTTTTTTGTTTTTGTCCATATTATTATAGTAGAGATATTCATCCGCCGGGGTCCCCGCCCGCCACCGAGCCCAACAAGGATATGTGCAACTGTCGGCGGGTATCCAGCCGACGCACAATGGAGACTGCCCGAAAGATATACTCAGGGGGTAAGCCCGATTGAACCGTTTAAGCCACTGCCTTCTATCACACTGTTGAATGCAGAGGAATACTGGCGTAGAGCACCTAATCAGCAGCAGAGGCTGTAGCATGGTGTTCCGTATATCAGCCTGCATGTCAACAATGGGATAGGGCTCAACGTGACAAGAGCCGATTGACTAGGCCGGTACGACTAGCCTCCCGTTTAGGCAGAAGTCAAGGCCAAAGTGGAGTGTTTCAGCCACCAGGATCCTCTTCTCCCCCGACTGCCACGGGTCTCCAAGCATGGCAAACACTTGGGATCCAAAGGACCAAAAGCTCACGAGTATTTTTAAGGACCAATCCAACATGGTACAACCTGGGTTAGCACAGCTCCTTAAAAACCGGACCAGTGAAAAAGACTGAACAACATATCTGCTGACATCAAGTCCTAATCCTGGACAAAGACGGCACCCCTCTGCTAGCCCACTCAGTCAGGGACTGAGGGGACTACCCACCCACGCCACGTGGAGGCCGGTGCCCAGTGGGCCTTAAAAACCGGACCAATGAAAAAGACTGAACAACATATCTGCTGACATCAAGTCCTAATACAGTAGCTTTTATTCCCCCATACATAGAACATTTTAACACACTTGCTGACATGCCTGCCCTTTGACCTTTGGAAGGAGCCAATCAAATTAATATGCATAGACAGTTTAACCCCTAGCAAAACATTGCCACTGGGATCTTATTGTAAAGTTCACATACGAACTACCTGTAATAACAACAACCTAAAATAAAAGCCTTCTTACTTCTCGTGACCTTTGACCTTAACGAGAGGTTAACTTAGTTGAGCTGCAAACAAAAGTTGTGTCATCAGTTTTCTCTTTGGCAAGTTTCAAAATAAGATTATAACTATTTTCTTTAAAAATCGCCCGTTTATTGACCTTTGTAACCTTGACCTTTCATGGAGGTCAGCGCAAGTGACAATCAAAGCTTTTGTCAAATATGATCACTGTGCCAAATTAGAAGTCTGTGGCGCTGATGGTCTCTCAGAAATTCAAAATGATAACATGTCACAATTGGATATACACAGGATGATGGATGGATGGACCAACAGTGGACCAGTGGCGGATGACTCATTATACTTAACTCACTTTTAATATTAAATGAACCTATAATGTATGCTAACCATATCTCATGCCTTAATTTTCCAACAAAATGTAAGTGAAACTTGTAAAAAGGACATAATCACACTGTTTCATAATAGGAGACCTAGTGTTTCATATTAGGTAATGGTGCCTAATATGAAACAATGTGTCACTTTTTTTCAAACTGGAACTGCTTCTGCATCGATTCGAGTTTTGAAATTTGGCTTTGTCCTAAGATGCATCAATATAATCTCTATCAAACCCTGATTTTGGATTGATTCTACCTTTCTTTGGACGTTCACGCGAGATGTTTTTGCTTAAGTGTTTCATACATGTGTCTCCTCCCCTAAACTAGGGTGAAAAACAGCTTTGGGAACTCCCTTGGCGCGTAGAAAGGACAAAGCAAAATAGACAAGAGTTCGATATCCGGAGGACACAGTGATTCCCGCACAAGGACAGTTTTACACCACTTTTGGTTTACATACAAGCAAACCCCTCCACCCTGCGCCTCTCCCGTGCTCTGCTGACTTCGGTCAAGGCGAACAGGGATAGCTAAATCCGTCTATAACTGAGATCTTGATCACACACGTTGTCATCCAACCAAGTTTCCGTAAAAACTAAGAGACAAGCATTTCTGTACTTATGCATTAGGGTACGTTTGCTTGTAGCTCGTACACTTATCATCGCAACGAGCGAAGGTTTGACATAATGACTGAGGGCAAGGGAACTCGGCCACAGTTCAGATTTTTCAGTTTTGCGTGATCCCCCCCCCCCTCCTTTTTTTGAACCCCTGTCACTAGTGTGGGAATTAGGAAAAGTAGCGTAGTGTATCCACAGCCCTGACATTAGCACTGTATCAACAGGTACTCACTGGTATAGCGATGACATCATTTGCATGCTGCTGAATGCGCTACGATCAGCCCCATCTCAAAATCTACCGTATAAATACTGTTACGTTTGTGGTTGTATTGAGATGTGTGTTGTCCTTTGGGTTGTTTTGCTGGGTTTATTTTCCTTTTGTTTTGGGTTTTGGGTGTGTAAAATAACTAATGAACCCAGATGATGTCAAGACAGATCTAACCAGAAAGAATTATTCACAAACAAACTTATTGCATTTAATTTTTATGTGATCCAGACAACAATTGTTCAGCCGCTGCCTACAGAAAATTTTGGATATGACCTACTTATGCCTGCAAAAATACTGCATAGCCTGAAGAGTCCCCGAAGATAAAAACTGACACAGACCTATTTCTGTAAAATTCACGCACGCACACGCACATGCACACGCACACACACACAAACGCACAACGCTTTTGGCGTCAAATGTGCGTTCTATAGCAAGGTAGCTAAACGTGACGTCTAATTTTTCATCTTGTTACTCCTTTGCCAGTATTTGACGCATGCCCGCCTATGACATCATTTATATGCTACTGAATGCACTCCGATCAGCGTCCATCTCAAAGTTTACCGTATAAATACTGTTACGTTTGTGGTTGTGTTTTTAGGGCATGTATGTGTTGATCATAGGAAAGTTGGGTTATGTTAGATAGGAATCACGTACCTTTTTAGTACGATTCGTTTTCTTTTTTGCATGGAGAATTGTGATCGATTTTTGTGTAGCTAGAATGTTGAGCAGTTGTCAACAACAGTCGCACGAGAGCAGCCAAACCAAGGGCACAGGAGGAATACTCGCAAGCCAACCGCGAGGTGAAGAGGAGTTTCAGGGCAGACAAGAGGGCCTACACAGACAGCCTGGCAGCAGAGGCAGTAAAGGCAGCAGGCAGCGGCAACATGAAACAGCTCTACGACATTACCAGAAGATTGTCGGGCAAGTATAGCCATACAGAAAGACCAGTAAAAGACAAAAAAGGCAAGCCTATTGCAGACAGAGCAGACCAACTCGACAGATGGGCCGAGTATTTGAAGAGTTACTGAACAGACCCACCCCACCCGACCCCCCAGGCATCCAGCCAGCAGAGACTGACCTACCCATCAGCTGTGACAGACCCAGCCGGGAATAGATCAGAAGAGCAGTGGCATTTATGAAGAACGGCAAAGCAGCAGGGCCAGATGGCATCCCAGCGGAGGCTCTGAAACCAGACCTAGAGACAACCGTAGAGCTGCTGTACTCACTGTTTGGAAAGATATGGGAAGAGGAGGTGATTCCGGCTGACTGGAAGGAAGGGTACCTATTCAAGCTTTCTCAAAAAAGGCGACCTCAGCAAGTGTTCCAACTACAGAACAGTACAGCTGTCAGTACCAGGAAAGGTCTTAAACAGGATCATCTTGGAGAGAATGAAGAGCTCCGTCGACCCCCAGCTGAGAGACCAGCAAGCAGGATTCAAGAAAAAACCGATCATGTACAGACCAGATCGCCACTCTTCGCATCATCGTGGAACAGTCTCTGGAGTGGAGCTCCCCGCTGTACGTCAACTTTGTGGATTACGAGAAAGCATTTGACAGCGTGGACCGAGAGACTTTGTGGAAACTCCTATGACACTACGGTGTACCCACAAAGCTCGTCTGCCTGATCAAGAACAACTACGATGGCATGATATGTCGCGTGATCCACGAAGGGCAGTTCACCAGGGAGCTCCAGGTCAGAACCGGCGTCAAGCAGGGGTGTCTGCTGTCTCCGTTCCTCTTCCTACTGGCCATAGACTGGGTCATGAAGAGGACCACTGAGCAGAGAAGAAGCGGAATACAGTGGACACTGTGGACACAGCTTAGCGACCTCGATTTTGCAGACTTGGCTTTACTGTCCCACACTCATCAACAAATGCAGGACAAGACCATGAGGCTTGCTGACATATCTTCCCAAGTGGGCCTCACCATCCACAAACAAAAAACAAAGACAATGAGGCTGAACGCAACCGGGGAAGAACCAGCCTTGCTTGCTGACATCCCGTTGGAGGAGGTGGAGTCCTTCACCTATCTCGGGAGCATCATCGACAAAACAGGCGGCACTGATGCAGATGTCAGAGCACGAATCGGTAAAGCAAGAGCAGCCTTTCTCCAGTTGAAAAAACGTGTCGAGTTCCAGAGAGCTGTCACAACACACCAAAGTCCGGATTTTCAACTCAAACGTAAAAGCAGTTCTCCTATATGGAGCAGAGACTTGGAGGTTGACAAAAACCACAGTCAACAGAGTACAGAACTTCATAAACAGTTGCCTTAGAAGAATCTTGAAAATCCACTGGCCAGAGAAGATCAGCAACGTCAGACTCTGGGAGAGAAAAAAGCAGATAACAGCATAAAATGAAATTGGGCGAAAAAGATGGGGATGGATTGGTCACAGTCTGAGGAAGACAGTTTCCAGTATCGCTAGGCAGGCATTGTCATGGAACCCCCAGGGAAAGAGGAAAAGAGGCAGGCCGAGAAACACCTGGCGTCGAGACCTCCAAGCAGACATCAAGAGACTGGGAACCAACTGGAGTAAAATCGAAGGAGAAGCACAGAACAGGAGTCGCTGGAGGTCTCTCGTCGACGGCCTATACCCTGGGAGGGGTGACAGGCGTAAGTAAGTAAGTAAGAATGTTGAATATTTTCGCTACACTGTGGCAAAGTCTGACCTACATTAGCCTGGAAGGTTCGGGAAGGGTCGCGGTTATTCTAGTGACCTCAAATATGACGTCAAAGTTTTGTAGTACACATGTTGGCTACATTTCGCAACATTTACGGATTGCGCCTAGATGTTAGTGGAATACTATAGATACGAGATCGTAGATCTAGAGTGTTCATTTTAATGAATATTAATGAGTTTTGGTTACGTTTTCTTCTCTGATTGGTGGAGTTGTGTAATTTGCCAGATTGTTCTGGAAATCTGTAATAGTATAAAAGACGATGTTAGGAAATCATGCGTGTGTGCATGGTATGGGAGACACAGTGTATCAAATCTGCGGATGCATTGCACAATACAGTGTATCAACCTGTGGACGCATTGTGCTGAGAGCTCATCGTGAGAATAAAATACTGTTGATATTGTTACTCCGGTGTGGTCTACAACCTTGTGCCACGTGTGACGAGTTGCAGCTGAGTAAAGTTTCTTTACAAGAACCCTGCGTGAGTGTGTCTGGTGTGATTGCATCATACTACGACAACGACTACCACGTAACAAATACGGTAGGTGTAATGTTATATGTTCGCACAGATGCTGACTCAACTCCGTGATTTTAGTTTTTTTGTTATCTGGTTCACTATTCAGCGTTCATGTCGTTCGACCGGGCGGGCTGCACCACGAGTTATGTTCCTTTTCAGTCTCTTTACCGAAACCCTGTCCGAAAGTACAGCCCGGATAGACTACCACACATGACATCTCCCTCCTTTTGAGATAATTGACAATACTGCACTACAGTGTGCAAACATTATTTCTTTACAGTCTTTGATAACGGAGGAGGGGATTCTACTGCTTCTAAGGGTCACTGGAAGCGACTAGGCTTCACGACGCGCCCACATCTGGTTGTCACTTGCTCCTTACTGATAGCTGGAACTGGCGTAGGTTGGCAACCTAGCCCCGGATGCTGAGCCGGCATAGGAGCAGGCTTCGTGACATCTGCTGGCAAATCCGACGACTGGCTGGACGGCATATCGGCGTTAACCGGTGGCGACGAGTCCACAGCTGGCTGCTGTTGCTGAGAGTCAGAGGACGCTGCACCGCCTCCAAGCTAGGACTTCATGTTACGGCGCAAAACTGCACCATCTTGAGTGTGCACCATATAGGAGCGAGAAGCACATTTGTCCATAACTTGAGCTGGCTGCTTCCACCCCTTTTTACCATCGCACTTGATGAGCACGCTGTCGCCCGGTGTCAACTCGGGTAGTGGCTTCACCCCATGACGTTTGTCGAAATGGTGCTTTTGATGCTTTTTGTTCGCATGGAAGTCCTTGTCTTTAAGCGTCTCTGCTTGCGGTGTATGAGGGACAAGAGACTCAGGGAGCACGGGAAGTGTTGACCGAGCTCTTCTTCCAAAAGCAAGTTCGGCAGGGCTATATCTTAAAGAGGGGATAGGGGTTGCCCTATAGGTCAGCAGGGCAAGTTGGAAATCATCTTGACATGTCTTTTGGCTGTCTGGACGGCTCTCTCGGCCTCCCCATTGCTTTGGGCGTAGTGTGGGCTGCTAGTGATGTGAGAGAAATTCCACATAGTGGAAAAGACTTTGAACTCAGAGGAGGAGAACTGGTTACCATTATCCGAAACCAATATCTCCGGTATCCCATACCTAGCAAAAATGCTCTTCAGCTGTTCAACCACAGCTCCTGTTGTCGTCCTCCCCAACCTAGGATTGTCGATGTAGCGTGAGTAATAATCGACCACCACCAAGAAAGTTGCCCCTTTAATTTCACAAAGATCCACCCCCACTTTCTGAAAAGGGTATTCAGGGAGATTTGAAACTAGGGGAGGTTCTTTGCCCTGAGTAGGACGTCTTTCACAACAAAATCTGCACTTGCCCACCATGTCTTTAACCGCCTGGCCCATGCCGGGTCACCACACTGCTTGATTGGCACGCTCACGGCATTTCTGAATGCCGTGGTGTCCATCATGGATACGTTCCAGGACGTACTCTTTGTCCATGGGATGACAATGCGACCCCCACGGGTAACCAACCCAGCGTACTCGCTAAGCTCACCCTTGATCCCAAAGTACTCCCAAGCTGCTAGTGCACAGTCTCTTTGTATTCTGGCCACCCCAGGCGAATGTATGAGAGAACCTTATTGACCTGAATGTCTGATTCTGTGGCTTTCTTGAGCTCTTCTAGCTTTTTGTCGGAGACTGACCATGAAATGCGAACTGAATCAATGTATGCGAGGACATCTACCTCTAGGCCCACCGGACAATGTTCTTCCTCCAATAAAGGCGCGCGTGACAATGTGTCAGCCACGACAAGTGTTTTTCCCGTGTGTATTCAGCCGACAAGTTGTACCTCATCAAACACATGCGCATACGCTGACAACGTAGTGGTGTTTCTGTCAGATCCTTTTTATTCAGCAGTGGAATGAGCGGACGATGGTCTATGAGAAGACGAAACTTCGGTAGCCCTACGAGGTACCGCTCAAATTTCTCACAGGCATACACGATTGCCAGACATTCCTTTTCAATCTGCGCATACCGTTTTTCCGTATCAGTCAGACTTCGCGAACAGTAAGCCACAGGCTTCATCTCGCCATCGACTTCTTGGTACAAAACTCCCCCAAAACCATAGCTGCTAGCATCGGAGCACACAACAGTAGGTCTATCTGGTCGGAAGAATACGAGAGACGGAGAAGTTGCCAAAATCTGTTTGATCCGCGAGAAAGCATGCCTTTGTGATGGCCCCAAGTCCACAAAGCATCCTTAGTCAAGAGCTGGTTGAGCGGATGAAGCACATCTGCCAAGTTTGGGACAAAACGACCCAAGTAATTGACCATTCCCAGGAAACGACGCAAATCCTGGACATTTTCCGGTGCTTTCATCTCCGAAATCGCTCTGACCTTGGACTGATCTGGTTGGATGCCATCAGCACTTATTGTGTGACCTAGAAACTGTATGTTGTGCTTTTTGAATTCGCACTATTCTCGGTTCAGCTTCAACCCCGCTTTGGCTACACGCTGAAGTACCTCATTCAAGTGACGGTCATGTTCTTCTTCGGAATCACCGTAGACGAGCACGTCATCCATGTAACAAACAACACCCTCGCAACTGCCTACGATGTTTTCCATAATCCGCTGTAAAACCTCCGGTGCGAGATTGATTCCAAACGGCAGCCGCTTGAAAAAGTAACGCCCATACGGCGTCATGAACGTTGTGTATTTTGCGGTTTCTTCGTGCAGCGGCACTTGCCCAAATCCCGAAGCGGCATCCAGCTTTGAATACACTTTTGAACCCGAAAGCGTGTGAGTTACGTCATCAAGTGTTGGCAGCATGTATCGTTCAGGCTTCACCGCACGATTCAAGTGTTTTAGGTCAACACATATCCGTACCTCTCCATTCTTTTTCAGAACGGGCACCATTGGTGCACACCAGTCTGTTGGCTGAGTAACTCGCTCAATAATTCCATTCTCTTCCATGCGCTTAAGTTCGGCTTCCACTTTTGGCATTAGTGGAAGTGGTATTCGCCTCGCCACCGAGATACTGTGCGGTTCTGCTCCCGATGCGAGTTCTATTTTCACCGGGTCTGATTTGACCGGTTCACTGATCGTGCCAAACGCCAGGTTTCTCGCCTCATCGGCGTATATGCGCTTCACTAGCCCAAGGCGAACCGCTGCGTCCCTACTGAGCAAATTATCAGTTCTGCCTTTGACGACAAAGACACGCAATATTTTCCTTTCATCGCGGTGCGTATGTACCACAAACTGACCCAGGCTTTCAACGCGACCGCCTGGCGACTGCAAAACTGTGTTGCTTTTTGCGAGCTTTGACCTCGGATTCAAGCTTTTGGAAACGGACTGATATCACCCTTACATCAGCGCCTGTATCTATATTGAAATTGACAGCTCTGTTCGAAATCGTGAAAGTTTCCCGCCATTGCGGTTCTTTTCTTCGGTGTCCAGTGAACCAAGGAACAATACGTCTCTGCTTGTATGAGACGTAGCCCTACAGAAGCAAGATGAGTCTTTAACATCTGACCCTCTTACTTCTCCCTGTTCATGTGACAAATCTGAAACAATGTTTGTTCTGCACATTTTGCTGAAATAGTTCATTTTTCCACACTTATTACAAGTTTTCCCCTTTGCTGGGCACCTGAAGTCTCTGTCATGATTCCTTCCACACCTAAAGCATGTGTTTTTGCTCCCCTTATTGCCGCCCTCGTGTTGGTTGGTACTCTTACCCCCAGTCTTGAGTTTATTTTCTTGCCTGAATTTATGATGCCCCCGAAACTGTATGGGCCCATGCTGTCCTTGTGGAGTTGAAATTTCCGGCTCTTTGTGTTACTATCTGGGATTTCATCAGCTCCATCTGCCTCGCCATCTCTAATGCTTTCTCTAATGTCAATTCTGCTGTTAGCTGGAGCTTCTCGCTCAACTCCCTATCTTTCACCCCCAAAACCAGCCTCTGATAGCCTCATCCCTAGATGTAAATCCCGCATTCTCTGACAGCTCATACAAGCTACGCACATACGTTTCTATGTTCTCCCCCTCTTTTTGGGGACGGACATGAAACAGTAGGAAAGAATGAACACAGAAGAATTAAGATGCTACCTTTATTACGCATTCGTTGCAGTGACACGTCGTGTCATAGTGACGTTTCGTATTACGATGAAAAGTCATATCAGTCGTGCATACGGTGCTGTTCTAGTTCGGGTCATCTCTGTTATCACATGTCAGCTCATGCCCTTTCATCTCATGCTGAGCTCACAAGGGCAATAGACCATATGGTCCCAAAGTCTACGCCGCGTCTATCATACTGTTCCACCTGAGAGAGAAGAAAAAAGGCGCAACCGATCACAAATGCCTAATGCATAGTGCATATGTGTTATAATAAATACGTGTTATATATACACCGTACCATGTGACCTCGCTACAAAACACGTTATTTTCATTCCTATGTCACACGACCAATCCCTCGAGTGCAAACTGTACTATTTGACCTTGCATTAAAACCCGTGTAACGACTAATGGCGGACTGTGATGTAGCTACGTTCTGACGCGTCATGGGCACCAGAGCGGAAGTGATTATCTAGGTGAAATCGGCCATCATGGGTACCTGAAGAAAAATACTAGACATTTTCATTATCTACGGCAGGTTTGACAAATTACAAACACCTAAGCTGTTTATGATAAAATAAATCATTTGACGTATTAAACCCATCTGACGAGTGAAATTGTCAAATCCAGTTATATAGCAAGTTATGAACTGCTTTTTCAGATAAATTAATCATGCCACAGCAGTAGATGACAGTCCAGCTTGTTCTGACTGATTTCACAGAGAATCAGTGAAGCGTGGGGCCGCTGCAAATAAAACTATTAAAATAAGAATTAGACCACCTACTGACCGGAGGGTTTTGACGGATCACTGACAACGATCTTATGTTGGCTTTCACGTCTCACGACGAACTCTTCTTTTGCGGATCACGAAGATGAAACATTTCAATCACGAAAATTGGGGAAAACACACTCTAATCGCGATTAACGATTCAAGGCATTCTTAATTTCACGGAATAAAATTCTCAGGCATTTCCGGGAATGCTTGATTTTCCAATATGAAACCGTGTCAAAAGATGATCTACAAGGTCCTAAATTACTGGGCACATATTCCTTACAGTGTCGAGTTTGGAAATGTGTGACACTCTTACCAAGGGTATATCGCAGCGAAGGCGAACGATTGAGACCTACTGTTATTCATCAAGCAGGGAATGCCAGACAGGAAACGTTAAAGTGTGATAAGTGCGATTACTTTTTGAACGAACCAGAGGGAGATTGCATGAGCGAGCTCAGTTTTGTTCCAGCCACACTTACTTAGTGGCTGATGCAGGACTAAGCTCGCTCGTGCATCTGGCCCCCCGGTCGTCGTCCGCGATAACTTGACGGCACCACGTTAAGTAGGACAGCTTCTAGGGTCTACACATGGAAGTTTTTTCCTGCTGCACGGCCCTACCTTCACTTTCTTTTCACTTGTGTTCATTCAACGACCAAAAGCCAATACCGTCCAAGAAGCATGCATACAAATTGGTTTCAGCAAGAATCATAGATCCCCATGAGCCCTCGCCATCGCTGTGGCACCTGAGGATCTATGTCTCTTGCAGTTGGATCGTGTTCGCTTTCTTTCGGCAGTGAATGGGTTAAGACGCAAGGGCTTGGCGATGTCCAATTCGCAAAGTAAACCTCGACGATGTGAACATGGCACGTAGCGGGAGATCAATACGCCTCTTACCCATAGCTTGTCGCCCCTCTGCAGATAATACGCAGCGTCTGCCCCTTCTGGAAGGGATGTATCCGGAGGAGGAAAGCATGTTACACGAAGTAATTTTGCCCTCACCCCAGAGGACTCACAATACACCTGCATAACCGCCGTAGTGCCACGGGGAATTGACATAGGATCATTTCTGAAAAGTCGAAAGTTCTTAAATTAGCTACGCAAGACTTTACAACAGCACAGCCTAGCACCTGAGGTCATCCAGCTTTTGACGTCTAGTCTGTTTGTTTGACCAGTTGCTGAAACTGTGATAACTAAAGTTCTTTGATAACTAAAGTTCACTAGTTCACTACGTTTCGTCAACGATGCGAAAAATAAATCCTGAGTACATTGGAAAGCTTTTATTCAACATCTTCTTGATAATGTGGTATATATATATTTTTTCTCACGTCACACGACCAATCACTTTAGCGCAAACCATACCATATGACCGCGATACAAAAACCTTTGTAGCAACTAATGGCCGACTTTTTGTGGCCCTCTTCCTGGAGTGTCTTGGATGCCCCTTTTGTTCTATGAAAGATCACCAAAACGTTCTAAAGTACAAAGTTACTGAGTGTTGTTCGAAAAAAAAACAGTCACACTACTGGAGACGGCAAAGTCATAAAGGATTTTAAATACGTCATAAGTCTACTATGTATACATGTATATTCCTTTGTCGTCAGTCATGTCTGGCGTGATCCAGGTAGGAAAATGTCTTCTTGATTTTTGTTACGAAAACATTGGAGGAATGAAAACAAATACGTTATCGGTAGCAGGACGGTCCGTGGCGCAGTGGTTAAGACGTTTGCCACCAATGCCAAAGGTGCGAGGTTCGATACCAGGTTCCGGCGTCGGACTTTTCTCCTCTGGTAAGTGTCACCGTTAATTCGGGTGGACCGTCGGGGGTTCTTTGTCAGGGTACTCCGGTTCTTCCACCACCCACCCAGCCCCCCCCACCCCCCACACTTTGGTACCGGTTTCAGGCCACTTTACAAATTTCAAATACAAGCGATCAAAAATCTCTGTAACTTCAGTAGCTGATCTGGCCCTTCGTCTGTCTTGTACTGTGCTTGTCTTAAGGTTATTCACTATACCTACATATTTTTAATTGAAAACTGCCCTTTATAGGTTTTTTTAGAGCCTTGTTGAGTCTGGAGGCTATTGCCACCCTGACAGACCCATGGTCCCGGGCATATTTGTAAGATAAAGCCGTTTTCGTGAGGTACCCCATGAGCGAAAACACGCTAAATAGCTGATTTCAGAACACAATAAAAAATTTATTGAATAGTGTGTTAAAATGATAAAGAAACATTTAGGTCACTTCATATAGTATGTTAGTATTTTCTCGTAAATTTTTTTTGTTCTGATAATTGGAATTCTAAGTGAAATCTATAAAAGTGTATATTGTAAATTCGCAAATTGCCCGGATGTTATCATTAACATTACAAGTGTTTGCAATGTTGGGCAATTGCTCAGGCCCTTTTTATTCGATAAAGTCGTACTTTAGATCATATCACGCACATTTATTATGAAGAAATAATGGGGTCCCGAGCAAAATTTGGCACTTTGGGTCGTTTGCGAGTGTGTATTTAAAAAGGGATACAAGCGATGTCTGACTTCCGGCAGAACATATTTCCGCCGTTGCCGGTCCCCAAGCATGAATGGGAAAGGAGGAGGGAAACAACTACGCCAAAACTGTTGCAAACTACGCCCAAACTGCTAGTCCTCGATAACTATTAGCAACAATGGGACAGCAAACTGGAACAAACAACGGCAGATACTGGATGAGAAAGTTTATCTATAAGTAATTAAATGCACCTACAGTCCTTTAGTAATTCAGGTAGTTCAGTGGTAAGATACACTCTCGCTACGCAGGTAACCAGGGTTTGAGTCCTGTAGACGGTGGTATTTTTTTCCTGCTCACTTTTGAAACCCATACAGTTTCTACTTCACTAAATGAAACAAAACACACAACAACAAAAAAGCAAAATATAAAAAGCAACAACAACAAAAAAAAAGCCGCGTAGTAAATGTTATTTTTTTTTTTAAATATGCGATTATTATTACTTTGGTAATGTGGATGTTAAACCATGAACCAACCATCCAACCGGATTCAGTCGTGGATAAAAATGCACACTGGTTACCTCGGTACATTTGTTCATTCATGTTTTCAGCCAGGCATTGTGTGAGCATGTTTACATTCATTTAATCATTCAGATTCACTGATAAAAAAGCACACCAAAGAGTGTTGTCACAGACAGTTTTTTTTATTTTTACTGGCATATTCATCTACAAACATTAATTGATGTGAATTTGTTTTAATTTACCTGCTGCAAGCAATGCTACACGCTCCGTTGGTGTCTCCGTGAAAGCAGGTCGATGAACATCTCTGGTTGAAAGATGTTTGTGAACAGATTGGTAGTGGATGTACCTATCTCTCTAGCTAAATCTCAGTTTCCCAGCAGTTTTTAGTTAAAAATTATAAGGAAACAAAACAAATGTCACATTTGTCAATATGCCCTGTTATGTTTACACATGATCATTGTGAGTAAAGAATAATATCTCTGTTTATATTAAAAACAAATGCTATATTTGCAGACATTCATTTAAAGTATACAGTCAAGTCTGTTGAAAGCATATTAGGCTACAATGCAATTAGGCACCTATACAAAAGTAACTACCTCAAATACAAAACGTTAAACGTTTAGGGCTTAACATCTTTTGTCAATAAAAGGTGATTTCAAAAATGGGTCACGGAAATAGGGTCTGAACAAATTTTGACCCCAGCTGGATTCGAACCCAGGACCTTTGGGATGAGAGTCAAACACACTACCACCGAGCCACCCAGCTCCCCCTCAAAATACAGCATTACTGCGGAACAACATATTTCAACTACATTATTCACATTTACATTGCATTGACAAAGTGCTGACTTTATACAAGCTAGTTGGGAGAATAGTGGAGTTGATGTCAGTTTTAGTTGTGTGCATGTCAACTGAGACTGACATCGACAACCACTTGCTCATGATGTATTTATTTGGGAGCCAACTGCACATATATATATAAAGAGAGAGAGAGAGAGAGAGAGAGAGAGAGAGAGAGAGAGAGAGAGAGAGAGAGAGAGAGAGAGAGAGAGAGAGAGAGAGAGAGAGAGAGAGAGAGAGAGAGAGCATCACTGTAGTCCTGATATAACTCAACATTGCACATCCCACTACATTATAACAGTGAAATTTACAGTGTCCAGCCACAAACTGAACTACACTGACACATACTATGCACAATGTTGGCATGAAAATCAAACAATACTGTTACCAGTACCACACTGTGTCCCATTGCAGCACAACGAAGTGAAATGCAGTCTCAAGCCCCATAACTTACACTGCACAATGCTGACGTCAACACAAATAATACCATAACAACTGTATAACAGGGGTAAAATGCATTGTGTCACATAGTCTGCATAATATAGGCATGCACATCAAACATTACTTGTACTGCTCTTGATACAAAGTCTGTGCAGTGCAGTCGACCATATCATAACACTGCAAACTACATCAGTGCTACGTTGGCAAAGTGCCTACAATACAGTCTGCAACATGCCGGCCATTAATCTAAGCAATACTCTTCAAAAACTCAACATGGTGCAGGCTATCATGTCACAACTGATTGCACATTGCATAGCACCCACCACACACCCCCTGGTACTGTGCACAATGTTGGCTTCAGTTTTACTTTGTTTATTTAATTTTGGACCTGCTGGGGGCACGAGAAAAATCACAAAAGAACTTACATGATTGTGCTAAAAAATTAACTATTACCCATATTACTACACTGTACACGTGTTCCTCAGACAGCACAATTGACTTGTATGGACACAGATCATAGTCATGTCATTCTGTTTGCTGGTGTGTGTCATGTACAGTACATCTGGAAAACTTGTGAAATGAACCATGTGATTAGCAATTCTGATACGATAAGTAAAGCTACACAGCTGAAAGTCAACGATTGACAGTGGAAGAAAAAAAAAAAACCCACAAAGTACAGTACATATCATATGCCTATGATCAGTTATCACCCAACCACTGAAATCTTCTGTGACAGATGGAGGGTAATGCAAGAACTACATGGTTAACTCACTCTTGAGAAGTATTGCTTTGTTCATTGAGCAAGTCCATATTTGGCACATTTTGAGCTGAGGTTTTAATGACATATATATATATACTACCCCCCCCCCCCCCGGCCGCATTTCTATATTTCAGCACACCCCCTCTTCAGAAAGGACCCATGGGTGTTATACTCTGAGGCCAATGACCATTTTCAGAATGAACCCTGTATATCATTTAGAATCATGCAAAGCGGAGCAGTGATAAGTTTTCTCCTTGTCTCACACTGACGCTGCACAAAATTTATCTGTACCACTGTTTCCTACCCCATAAGAGTCAGCTGTGGAGTACATATTTTGAATGACTGATGTATGCCAGTATTTCGGAACGTGTCACACGAAAAAACCTGTTTATATGCTGAAATGTCTTCGAAAAACGAACACATTGGCAGTAAAGGGGTTTTCCCTGGATAATCAAAAACTAATACAAATTAAGCTGCGTTTCCAAATCGTGACATGACAGGAGAGTGACAAAAAAGTAACCTTTCTGGGGGGGGGGGGGGCATCCAAATAATGTATAGGAAGGTCTTACCATCAGGTATCTCTTTACCAAGTTTGGGGTTACAGTTGTGGATAATATTTGAGAAAAAGCATCTTTGGGCAATATATGGCCATTTTGTACCTATTTCCCGATTGCTTGTGACCCTTGACCTTTCTGAGCGGTCAACGAAATTAGTATGCATAAAATGTTCTTACCACTCTGTACCAAGTCTGGGTTTGAAGTTGTGCATACTTGAGAAAACATTTATTTGTCAAAATAAAATACCACTTTGGTATCAGTTTCAGCCCACTTAATCAAATTTCAAATACAAACGACTTTGAATTTCCAAAAACTACAGTAGCTCGCTTGAGCTTGCCCTTAGCACCACGTGAATGTTCTGTGTTTATGTACAGTGTGTGAGTGAATGCGCGTGTTTCACGTGAGCGTGCTTGTTGGGTTCAGTTCGCGGCGGCGCTTTGAGCCGATTTTCAATTGGGATAAAGCGTCTATTTAATGCGCTTATTTTATTTTATTTTTTTAAATACAGCTATTTTCACCTATTTCCTGATCCCCTGTGACCTTGACCTTTGCATAGTCTCTAAGAAATTGCCAATGTTAAAGTTTACCACAGACGACTGTGGACAGATGACCACTGGGCCAAAACATAGACACACACTTTTGCTTTGCACGTACGTGCGACATCGAGCTAAGTGACAGGGGGCTAAAAGCTACAGCAGCCAGAAATATATTGCTCAGTCGAGTGATTCATAGGCGATTTTGGCGAGTGGGTCGTGCTTTTACTGCAGTGATGGGGGTGTGGTTTTTACTGCACTACAAATTAAAACATGGGTGTCAAATTGCTTTGTCATGTTATATGAAAACACACAAAGCACGCCCCCATCGCTGTACAATAGCCCCTGAACCGCTCGACTGCACTTTACAATTTTGTGACCTCGCTGCTTCTATGTCAGGTTTATGGAAACACTCCCTCTTTATTTCTATGTTCTCGAGTTTTGTCGCTGTCACTTTGTTTTCACTGCCCCACTGCTGTTTTGTCTGCTGTTTAATAGGCAGGCCTAAAGCCTGCTTGCCCATTTCCTAATATATGGCTATGCATCAGCGCAGGCAGTAAGGCACAGGCTTTTGCTGCATTGCGAAGGATGTGACTGTCCAAAACCTTGGCATTGTGGCCAACCTGGTGAGATGGACAGCAAAATAACAGGACGTCTGCCCACAGGACAATCAGTTCACTTCCTTTGCCTTCCCATCGGTTGGCCATCCCGGAGAGACATACCCGCTGAACTATTCTTCAATGTGGCTATTGCCACCTGCAAAAGATAATTTAGAATCAAAAAAGTTTTGAAATGCACATCATGCATGCATATATGTGTTTGCAAGTATTTTTACAAAGTACATACATGCATAATATGACAGTAGTCAGAGCAAGAACAAGAAAGGCAATGTCCTTATGGTTCACGTGTATGACCAATCCACATAATACGTCTGACCTTTGTGACCTTGACCTCTCCAACAGGTCTCTGAAAATGTCTAAACATAAGTATAGGGCTGGAATTTGTACCAGCAAAACCTGAGTTTTCTCAAAATGCCTACATTTTTCACAAATTTGTCAACCCTCTGTGACCCTTGACCACTGTGAGGGGCTGATTAAATTAGTATGCACAGAAATGTGTTATCAACCTGCCAAATTTTATTGAAAGTTTGCAAAAACTTTGATAAAAACTACAATTCTACTAAAAGCTAACTTTTGTCATCCTCTTGCCAACCTTGAGCTTTACAAGGGGTCATCCAAATTAAGGCCGTATTATGTGGTATCTCCATACCAAGTTTGAGTTTAGAGTTGAAAATAATACTTGTGAAAATACAGTTTTTGTCCAAACATGTTTTTTTTTTTTACTTTCTGGACTCCCCATGACCCGTGACCTTTGTGAGAGGACCAGTAAATTTGTACACATAGAAAGTTCTTACCATCAGGCATCTCCGTACCACATCTGGGTTTGAGGCTGAAAGTAATATATGAGGAGAAACAATTTGTGTCAAAATCTGGCCATTTTTTTTACCCCTTTCTGGACCCCCCCTGTGACCCTGGCCTTTGAAAGGTCACAGCAGTTGGTATGTTTAGAAAGATTTTACCACAAAGTACCCTTGTGCCAAGTTGGAAGTCTGAGGCTTGAATAGTCTCCGAGGAAATACCAATGTTAAAGTTGCCCACAGATAAGACAGTTGACGGATGACCCATTACAAACACTTACTTTTGCTATCACATGTGAGCCACAATGAGACGCAATTGAGCTTGAAATGACCACAATGGGTGTATACATATATCTAGAATCAGCATCAAAGTGTAACTTGCAGAAAATGTTTCAAACAGGACACATTTAACATATTGCAACAGTACACAGTGGACCAAATGGGTAGTATTCAGTGTTTTCTAGTCCTTCTGTGTGCACTAAGTGCTTATTAAAGAAAACGACAGTATTTGCAGACTTGCACAAGCCTCTAGTTTCCAAATCGAATGCAATATGGTGCCACTTGTTGACAGCAAGTGATTTTAGCATTCGGTGTTGTAGAGAATGCTGGTACTGGTACTACACCATCTTCAAAATGAAAGAAAGCATTACAGTGTGATGTGTTTATTCACACCAGTTGTGTTTTGTTATGAGCCTGATTCTATTCACAAATCAACCGGTATGATTTACCTTGAGTCCAGGAGAATAAGTGTTGCCTTCTCTCACTTTAGTTGATCCACTGGAACTGGTATTGCCTGCTTTCAGCTGTGACCTTCTCCTTTTGAGCAAACATGACCTGACTAGCTCCTGCCTCTTCTTGGTGTAGGCGTCATACTTCTGTGCTTGTTTTGAATGTATACCCTCTGGGCGAGACTCTGCAGTGAGACGTCAACAGCAGCATTGACCTGAAATGAAATACATGTTTATTAACGTGTTGTTCGGCAGCATGCCAATTTCACTTCTGATCTTATTTCAGGGTGGGTTGGTTCCAAACTCCCCAAAAAGGGACTTTGTTATAGCATTATAAACAATTCGGGGCCGGGATGGGAGGGCCCCCCCCCTCCCCCCGCCCAATATGCCCCTACATTTAGTTTACGCATTACTACCTTCAAACTAATGTGAAATAAACTGTAAACACCACACACAACAATGGTGAATCCTGGATCGCTCATGTGCATTTAAAACTGATCATTAACATAATCTGAACTGTGTGACCTTTCCAAAAGGTGACTGAAATTTAAGTGCCATGAGTCTCAGCATCAGTAAAGGGCTGGCTTTTGTAATAGTTGTGAATAAAAATTTGAGAAAAAACATCTGTTGTCAAAAAATGGCTATTTTTTTTAACCTATTTCCTGATTTCTCATGACCCTTGGTGAGCTGGTCTTAACTCAAACTGGTATGCTAAGAAAGGTCTTGCCACAAAGTATCCTTGGGCCATGTTGAAGACTGGTTTGAATAGTCTCCGAGAAAATGCCAAGATTAAAGTTTACCATGGACGACCAATGGCCCAGAACATAGCTTCACACTTGCTGCACACATGAGCCAATGACAGAAAGCATTACAGTATGATGTGTTCATTCACAATCACACCATAGTTGTGTTTTGTTCTGCACCTGATTCAAGTCACAGATCTACCGGTATGATCTACCTTGAATCCAGGAGAATAAGTGTCACCTTCCCTCAACTCACTTGAGCTGTGGCCTTGGTGTAGGCGTCATACTTATGCGTTTGTTTGCAAGTATGTCCTCTGGGTGAGAGTACTGAGACTCCACAGCGAGAGGTCAACAGCAGTATTGGCCTGAAATGAAATACACGATTATTACTGTGTTGTTCGGCAGCATGACAATTTCACTTTGCATGAACTAAATACAGGAGCAGATTATTACTTTCAAAATAAATGTGACATAAACTGCGTACACCGCAAAGAACAAACAAGAAGGGCAAAGTCTGTAAGCCTCATGTGCATAACTAATTCACATATAATTATAAACTGTGTGACCTTTCCAAAACTGAGGTAGCTGAGATAAGTGTCACAAGTCTCAACATAAAGGCTTGCTTTTGTACTAGTGAAATTTGTATTTTCTCTACAAATTACAATTATGCATTTTTCTTACCTTTGTCAACCTTCTGTGACTCTTGACCTGTGTAAGGAGTCAACCAAATTAGTATCTATAGGAAGATTTCATTATCAGCTACCTTTGTGCCAAATTTGATAGGGAAATTGCAAAAACTGTGATACAAACTGCAATCATACAATGAAAAAATAAATAAGCATTTATCACACATTCCAAGGTCATCCAAAATGGTAATCAACAAATATTAGGGTTTCAGTCAAAGTGGCGTAGGTTTAATTGAACAAACATACATACCTATAAAGTACTAGGTAACCCTTTTAATCCTGATACACCCACTGCTTGACATAAATGTGACTGATAGTTCAAGGGTGGTGCCAGAATAGATCGGTGTCTCATCCGCCAAGCTATTCTGGCACCATCTTTGAACTAAAAAATGCTGGACCTATATCCTAATCTGTAATATAGCCTTTATAAGACAGTAAGGGAATGGATGAGCAAATTAAGTTACTAAGTACTGGAAGCAGTTACTGAGTTAGAGGTCAATAATGCCAAATTCTCCCTTAGCAGGACTTTTTCCTACACACAGTACGTTTTCCTAGATAATAAGCACTGGCACTGGTTTAATATAACTACAATATCGACTACATACCCTCCACCGTATTAGTAAAGGTTCTCCGAGATTCAGAATGTATGGAAATGTTCTACTTCTAGGTGGTGACTGACATGGAATGCATGCATGCCCCCCCCCCCCCCCCTCCCCCGTGAACCCACAATAAAATGTAGTCTTCTTCATTGCAGGTAGGCAGTGGCGACGGCAATACTACTGTGGGGACCTAAATTTCCATGCATACACGGACAGTTAGCTATTGGGGTTTTACGCCGTGCAGGTGATATCTCACGGCGGTGCATAACAGGGTTGGAAACTGAACCAGTGAGATCTGCCACTTATACGTACGACATTTTGCTTCCGCTAGTAACTCGTGTTGTAGTCACTTAGCAAACACCACCACCCTTTTTTTCTAATTTAGTTTACCTTTTCTTTGCTGATGTCTGAAGAGATTTTGTTGTTTTCCTGTCTGCCACGTAGACTGCTTCCCGTTTGGTTGGCCCGTTCTTTCTTTTTTTTAATTCAGAAATTACGTGTTCAGTTGTTTCGCGCCATCTTACGCAGGTTATGCGTTACGCTCGATGACTTGTCGCAACTTATGCAAAAGTATCTTATTTCTGAGGAAACAAAACATTTTATGCATAGAAACAGTCAGCGTACACACCTATTTCAGACAGTATATCTCTTTTATCAATTATAGATAAATTGAGCTTGTTTGCAATACGACCTGACGTACGGCGATTTTTTTCGGTGAACTCCAGTCTCAGGTCACGGCAGACGCAAGATAGCGGTATCTAAACGCGCAGAAAAGATGCGCGAAAGAGGTGTGTCCTACAACCTTAAATGGCGTAAATCCGTGTCTGTTACGTGAGTGTGCGTGTTGGGTTTCAGTTCGCGGCGCTTTGAGTCGATTCGATCAAAAATTGAGAAAATGCGCCTATATAATAACGATATTATTATTATTATTATTATTATTAGCAGGGGCTTGCTGCACGGACCCTCGGCCTGAGGGGTACAGTGGTTTCTTTGACCCCCCCCCCCCCCCAAAGGCCTACAAGGGTCCATGTAGCAAACCCTTGCTACCAATAACTTATAATATATCTAATTTAGGATATTAATATATATATATATATATATATATATATATATATATATATATATATATATATATATATATATATATATATATATATATATATATATATATATATATATATATATAATCGGGGTTGCCCGGATAAACCTCGTATCTCACTTTTTTCCGAAAATGACTTTTTTTTTATGTCATTCAACTCAGTTTCACTTCGAGATTGTGTTTGTGAAAGCAGACATAGAATAACGATTAAAATTAATTAGTTATTAATGAATAATTAAACCAAGTATAAAACTTCAAACAAAGTGTGCCCGTATAACAAACGTAATTAGAGATACGGTGGTCGACGGCGGCAGATTCCCTGAAAAGTTGGCTGTGTGAACATTGTATCTGGCACAGTTGGCTTTACGCGGGCCCAGCGGTTTATCACACTGCACTCAGCAGCAGTGCCTGTATGAAATCCGTAATTGCTGTTGCTTTGTTTACATCGGCACAGGAAAGGGCCCGACTGCTGCTGTCTGCGCGTTTAATCACAGTGCGACAGTCTACGAGTTTTATGTAGAATGAAAATCACCATTTCTTGGTCTCAATCACAGTTACAAGAAGTGTCTTGAAACTTGTAGGAGAGGGGGAAACGTTTTGAATTAGACTGAAATTAAGAAATCCGTCTGTGCTTGCACATCTCTCCAACCCCTAACCCCCGCCCCCCCCTCTCTCTCTGTCTCTCTCATGCTGTGTGTGTGTGTGTGTGTGTGTGTGTGTGTGTGTGTGTGTGTGTGTGTGTGTGTGATCTAAGTTTTTCATTCAATATGCAGCTTTTTTTGTTGAATAGAAAATAACATTATCAGTAATACTTTGAGTTCTTTAGGTTCTGTGATTATCTGCTAGGTATGCAGGCACCCTAAACATGTTAACAGACACATACCAGGGTATTAAAAAGAAAAACTAATGGGAATCTGGACTGTGTAGGAGATGACACTTGTCAACACATGTCACTCCTAACGGGACTTCAGTGCAGCTGTGGTCCCTTACTGATCACAGCGGAGCTTTTCCCACCAGGAATTCTAGAAATATCCCATGTATAACACAAGCACATAAATTAAAACTGCCCATTTCATTGACTTTTCTCCCTCCCGAAAGATCGGCTTGCGTTGGCTACACCTTTTACCCTTTGTACTCGCCAAGATTCAGCAGATCTTCTTCTGGAAGGTAAGCAACCATTAATTTTTGTGAAAATTATTCAGCAGTCTCTCTCTCTCTCTCTCTCTCTCTCTCTCTCTCTCTCTCTCTCTCTTTCTCTCTCTCTCTGTCTCTCTGTCTGTCTGTCTGTCTCTCTCTCTCTCTCTCTCTCTCTCTCTCTCTCTCTCTCTCTCTTTCTCTCTCTCTCTCACTCTCTCTCTCTCTCTCTCTCTCTCTCTCTCTTTCTCTGTCACACACACACACACACACACACACACACACACACACACACACACACACACACACACACACACACACACACACACACATAGATACACGTGATTAGTTTATAAGCTTTCTAAAACAAAATATGCGTTTGAGAAATTGATATTAGTATATGTTACGTGAGGAGCCTCGTCAGCTCAGTCAGGAACGCCCCGGCTGAGTACAAGAGGGTGAGAGGGTAATGGGTTCGAACCCCACCCTGTTTCCGTTTTGGAAATCCAATTAGCATCAAGATCGAGTCTTCTTGATGCGCAAGGGATTTGGGGAAGGAAAGTATAATAATAATAATAATAATAATAATAATAATAATAATAATAATAATAATAATAATAATAATAATACAGGTTATTATATAGGCGCTTTATCCCAATTCGGCGAATGGGCTCAAAGCGCCGCGAACTGAACCCAACACGCACGCTCACGTGACACACACGCATTCACTCTGAAGACAAACACAGTGCAAGACAGACACAGGACATTCACGTGGTGCAAAGGGTCAGCTCAGCTACTGAGGTTTCGGAAATCAGTTTTGATCGCTTGTATTTAAAATTTTTAAAGTGGCTTAAAACCGGTACCAAAGTGGAGGGGGTGGAAGAACCGGAGTACCCGGATAAAGAACCCCTGACGGTCCGCCCAAATTAACGGTGACACTAGAGGAAAAAAATCCGACGCCGAAACCCGGTATCGAACCTCACACCTTTAGCATTGGTGGCAGGCGCCTTAACCACTGCGCCACGGACCGCCCCAAAATATACCTAGCAAGCTCATGAATATTAATTTGCTTGTTATACAATATATCAATACAAATGTCAAAGAAGGGAATTTTTTTGTTGTTGAGTATATGGTCCTATAAGCGCTCAACTCGTCGCATTTCAAACTGGATGACAGTACAAACCATTGCAAATCAGTACGAAACACACCACTGTGTACTTTGCATTTAGTTTCTCTTGCGAAATCAAGTCCTGGCGTAAAGTCGTAAACATAGGCAAAATCTAAATTTTATTCCGAATCATTTTCTAGCCAAAAAAGCAGTCGCTCGCCCTACGTTTCTTTCCCATAGGCTTTTTCAAGGTCACTGTTTTTGGCTGATGTAAACGAAGTAAACTAGAGTTTAAAACGAAACCATTGCAATGACCCAGACGAGTATCCAAACTTGTTTTAATTGTCAGAGTAACGGAGACTTACATTTTCCGACTCTGAGGGTAACATCCTTATGTGTCATGTCTTTTTGGCTCTTGCTTACTGATAACACGGACACCCTTTTTGAGAAGGTGAATAGGGGTACCTTGCATTCATTTAGTTTCTCTTGTGGACTCAGATCCTCGAGCACAAACCAAAGTAAAATGTATACGAGGAGATATTTGGCTGCACGTCGGTAGGTGGTATTTATTATTTGAGAAGCATATTCGTCACCCCCTGAAATCTGAAATGGTTAGATGAGAACAAGCAGAGGTAACCTAACATACGGATGAATATCTGCGCAAAGAGTGGTTCAATTTTGAAGGTTTATATATCATTTTGTTTCTGATGTTGAAAAGTGTTCAAATGTATAAGCCATTTTAAGACTTGAACAATTCTTCACCGTAATTTTTGTTGTCACCTGCAATTAGCGTACCTGTCAGAACGAACACATACAGCAGGAAATAAAATGAGATAATAAAAACAATTTTCAAAACGAGAAGTAATCACGAACAGGATGCATCTGTGTTTTGTGTTGGAAAAGTAGTTTTTACATAAAACATAGTGACTGAACAAAGTGGCCCAAATGTCGCAGAGCCACTGAAAAATAACCATTGCGACCTCAGCCATCCACGAGGAATTACTTTTTAGTATGTAGTAAAACTGTCTTATATTGTCTATGTCATCTCATGTTCTCACTGCCCAAAGATGTTGTATGTGGGGGAGACATACCGTACACTCCCTGAACGCTGCGAGGAGCATGTTCGTTCGATCCGCCTCGGATACAACAACCAGGTTGGACGTCATTTCAACGAATCTCCTCATAGCCTCACACATTTCAGCATACGCATCCTTTGGCAAAATACATCCCACTTCATCCGCCGCAAAATGACAGAATCCTTTTTCGCGGACAGGCTTGGCACTTACCATCCGCGCGGCTTGAACATTCGCCCCTAGGGATGTATGCTCGGCCTGATGGGTAGTTGGTGCCAGACTTGACCTCACTGTTGATACTGGATGTTACCTTTGAGTGTGTGTGTGTATGTGTGTGTGTGTGTGTGTGTGTGTGTGTGTGTGTGTGTGTGTGTGTGTGTGTGTGTGCATGTGCGTGAGCTGCAGCAGGCACGAGTGAATGCGAATGTATGCAGTGACGTGTATGTATATAGACGTAAGTTTTGTGCTACGTGTTTTGTGCATGTGTATTTGCGTCATTATGTGTGTGTGTGTGTGTGTGTGTGTGTTTTTTTTGTTTGTTTTTTTACGTCATTCTAAATTCTCTCTATACAGGATGACGTTTTTTCTTTCTGTCGTGTTCTTTTCTGTTCTACGTTTGTTTCCATGTCACCTGAGGAAGGATCTTTGATCCGAAACGTCGTTATTTGTTTCTATTTTAAAGGGTTTTCTACCATTATCTTCTGTTTTTCTTTTACTTTTTAGTATGGTATAAAATGCATGTCATAGACACTACTGTTGGCATCTTTATTTGACCTTACTGTTAAACTGTTTTTCTTTTAAATGTGTTTCATAATCCATGTATGTTTATTTGTACATATATGGTGCATATGGAAAATTCTTTCTAACTAGAATAAGTTGGCCCATACTGTGTCTAGTGACACATGTGTAATAAATCTCACCACCCCATTCCCTCTCCCACTCCGCCTTATCACCGACTACAATATACAAATCTAGAACACATACTATGTCACATTTCTGATTCCGTATGTTTTCCCACCCGGGTCTGCCCTGGGCCTGGGGACTTGGGTGGAGTTAACTACTTTTGAGTTCCCAGGGTCACCCTGGTCAGCCCCATAGGGTGGGTTTCCCTTCTATTCTGGGGCATGTGTCTACCCTTGGTCCATTCACCTGTATTTTCCTTTTTTTAAACTCTCCCTACTGTCTGCGCTGCCTGTAGCTCTTGATATTGGATGTGTGTTGCTAAATGGTCTTAGCTTTATTTAGGCCACATGTCGTAGGTTTATTTAACGGTAGCGCCGGTATTACTTGCGTCTGAACTTGAATCCAATTCCGATTTAAGTGATAGTTATTTGAGGTTGACAATCTTGAGGTATCAGCATCGCTTTGTTAAATTCATGTTAGTTACTTTTGTATCCATTCTTAGGTTGTGCTCCCTTGCCATTTTGACTCTATGCTCTGTCTTCTCTCTCCTTTGTCTATCGCTTCGCTAGTACTCCCTACCTGTGCTACTCATTGACGTCACTACTATCCGCCATGTTTGTTTATGCATTGCCATGCATTTGTTACTTGCCATTTACCCATGCGATTACGTAGTTACTCATTGATTTTGTTTATTCCTATGTTTGTGTTGGTCATGCATCAGCGTGTGAACATGTTTACCAAAGATGCAGGTGCGCGCCCCTATGATCCCCGATCATACGGGAACGCTTCTGCAAGCCATAATCACACCGTACTCAGCCGCGAACCCCTAGGATCCTCGATCCTACGGGAACGTGGCTGATAACACGGGTAATAGTTACTAGTTGTATTAATGATAATTCATCGGTTATGTTTTGGTGGTTTAGAATCGGGAGTAACTCGATTCTGCTGAACGCAGTTGCGCGCCCCTAGGATTCTGAATCCTACGGGAACGTGACACTATATTCGTTGCATGCAGGTGCCCACCTCTAGGATCTCTATGCCTATTGGAGCGCATCTGTCATGCTACCGCTAGTACAGTCATTAGGTATGTACTTGTTTGTGGCCATATTTACGGTAGCGTACCTCTATGATTCCAAATCATAGTGGCTCGCTTCTGTAAGACTATATTGAGTTTATTGGCCTCCTAATTTGTGCATTTTAGTATTTAGTCTTGAGTAGAGATTTAGTGGTTTTATTTGTACAGCTTTGGAATAGTTCGTTTGATTAATTATTGGTTTGCTATTGGTGCATGACATTTTCCGTTTCCTTAGATTTTATATTCTTTAACATTGTTTGCTTATATCCTTTTATTTTTATTTTTCAGGTATTGCTTTTTGTTGGTCATAAAATAAAAGAATGAGAACCATGGCTCCCTTTTGTCAAATACACCCACACTACCTGCACATCATCACATCCCCTCGGCTCGGTCACATACAAACTACCTATCTTTTTTCCACAATCTCAAATGGTATGATTCACACATTATCATGCATGCTGTAGATGTAGAGTTGCCACATTCCTTCTGCATCTGAAGATAAGTAGCAAATAATGTCTCTGTTTGTTTGTCTATTTTGACAAAGGGTATTTACCCGAAATATTAATAAATTGTGTTGTACCGTTTTTTCTAAGCGTGTTTCTTTCTCCGTTGGGTACTTCTTTGTAGATGAGTCTTACAAAAACATTAGTTGTATTGCCCAGACAACTAAAAAATTCTTGACTTTTAGGTTAGACAACAAACTTGTATTTTATGACTCAATGCAGCATTTTCCCCCAGCACTTGCTAGTCTGGCAGAAGGACTGACTGAGTTTCCAATAACAAGTAAATACTTTGAGCCTAAGTTGACCAAAAAAGGAGTCTACCCTTATGACTTTGTAGAGTGGTGCGATAGAAACTATCTTGAATTACATGTTGGCAAAACAAAAGAGATGGTCATAGATTTCAGGAAAAACAAAGATCATCCCAATCCTGTTGCCATCAAGGGAACAGAAGTTGAGCGTGTAGAGTCCTACAAGTATTTAGGTGTTCTTTTTGACAATGCGCTCAACTGAAAACAAAACAGATGCTATTGTGAACAAAACGCATACCCATCTTCACCGTTTGAGAAAGCTCAGATCATTTAATGTAAGCACTCAGCTTTTACAGATGTTTTACAACTCCAGTATTGTTAGCGTTCTAACGTTTGGACTGACGTAGTGGGGTAGAAATTTATGTAAAAGAGATCAAGATCATCTTAACAAAGTAATCATGAAAGTGCGTGGGGTGATTGGTAGGGCACAAGATACTTTGGACACACTGTACAACAGTCACATTATGAACAAACTGGCTAAAATTCTTGATGACAAAACACATCCACTTAGATATGAATGTAACAGCAGACGTATGGAACGAAGTGGCAAACTTTGAGTACTCAAAAGTAGTACATCACTTATGCCAACTCTTTTGTCCCTCAGGCTGTTACCGGTTTCAACAGTAATATTGTTGATAGTGTCTGTCAACATTCTTTAGTTCATTGATTAGTACTAGCCCTTTCAGTAGTTCAATGCAACATTGCTGACACCAGAAGCACAGGGGGAATCCACCATAAGTGTTTCTGATGCCAAGAATGTTACAAAGGTTACGTCTGTTACAGTTCATCTCTTTAATTGTGAGTTATGGGTTATTTAATTTTTCAATGAGTGAATAATGATGCCATGTGTTGTATGGTCAGACAGTGAATTCCCCATGAGGGATTAATAAAGTATTATTGTCTTGTATACTACTGAGTGTATCTGCTGTCAAACATCCCGCAGGTTAAGTAGAACACTGAGGGAGAGAATATAGAGAACATTAAACACAGGCATAACACACCACACATCAGTAGTCCTTAACAACATGGCGGCGGACTTAGCCAGCTAGTTCTTTAGGGTTTTGGATGTTTAGACCATTGGATTTGGATGCAAAAAAAAAAAAAAAAAAAAAAAAAAAAAAAAAAAAAAAAAAAAAAAAAAAAACAGGTGCAAAAATACACATATAAATAACTAACAACAAAAGAAAAGTAATCACATCACCCTTCCCACAATTTTAACTGCCGCACACAAACACACACACACACACACACACACACACACACACACACACACACACATACACACACACACACACACACACACACACACACACACACACACACACACGTGTCCGGCGTTTTGGAGCGAAATTAACGTTTTCTAGCAAAGTTTGCGTAGCTAGACGTGATGTTATTTTTATCTTGTTACTTCTTTGCCAGAATTTCTGCATCCCACGCCAAAAACATCATGTGAATGCTCCAGAATGCGCCCAACCCAGCCCCATTCAAAGTTTACTGTATTTTTTAAATACAGTAGACAAAAACGGTGCTCTCATCACACACACACAGGCTTTAGGGTTTACCCAGTCTGGCCATATACACAAAACTATTTTATGTTTGGTCTTGATTTGTCATTTATTTGTGTTTGTGTGTATCGAGTAAGTTTTTGCTTATTTGCCATGCACTACTCTCATCAGCAGACCAAGCCTGACGACTTTATGTGGATTTTTGCTTCATTGCTTGTAACGTTGTGTGTCGGTCGCCGTTTCAACTTTTATTTTGTAGTCTTGTTGGCTTTGCCTGATAGCGGTTGTGTGTCAGATTTTCCACCCAGCAGACTGGTGGTCTGTTTAGTCATACGTTCATTGCGTGGACTGTGTTAAAGCTTTCAACAATTGCCTGCAACCTGTCCATGTCTGGTATGCCTCGCCGCAATAACACACCGTGCTTCACAAATAATTGATTAACTGCACCTTTAAATTCACTTACATCGTCCACTTGCACAAACCTGGGGTATTTCAGAGGACCACGGCTAGAGAAAGATAATAGGAGACCCGAAAGACAATGAATTCAATAGAGCCGCATCAGTCATTAATTTACATCATTTTTTAATATCAAAATTTTGACCCCAATTTTACCCCCGTTAATTCTGAATCAACCCTTTGATTTTAAAAAAGTGACAAGCATGACTGATGCGGCCTTATTGATCTGATTATCTTTCGGGTCTCCTATTATCTTTCTCTATAACTATTGTCTCTGTCAATACCTAATCATTTACCTGATCAAGTGATGCCAAGTGAAACTTAATACTTATTAACAAGTTGCAACTAACTTTTAGGAACCTGCAGAGGTAACCTTTAAGTGTGTTGCCATAAGAACTTATTAATTACTTACCCTAAGTTCTTACAAGTACTTACCCTAAGTTCTTACAAGTACTTACCCTAAGTTCTTACAACAACTTGACTCAAGTCCCAAAGACACTGAGACAGATTTAACAAGATACAAGGACAAAAAAACCCCCTTTTTTTTCTTAGTAATACTCAGGTGGTGGTGCTGATGGGGTTAAATAATCAGGCACAAGTGGTGTAAGTGGCATGGCATTTTTCTGTGAAGTGTATGACATTAATAAACGATTACCAAATCTGATTTTTATTTGTTTAAAAGATTGTGTAGTTTTTCTGTGGTTTCCTGTACCCCTATCTTTTTTCCCTCTGCTAAAAAACTGGCCTTAAGTTCTTCAACATTCACGGGAGATTGACTACGCATTTTATTTTGTATTTCAGACTTCTGTTTTTTGTAATTATTTAAATCATCCTGGACTCGCTTAAATTCTTCATCATCAATAAAATTATCGTTTAATGCCTTACTGATAATAAGTTTCATACTGCTCAGCTTTGCACCAGCAAGCGTACTCAATGCTTCATGTTTCTGTAATTTTGTGTGAAACCTCTTGTTCAAGGCCTCCAAACCAAAGCAAGCCAGGCATGTAGCAATGCTAACACCCTCAACTGCTATTCCAGCCAAACTCCCAATTCCTGTGGCGAACAGAACAATACCCCCTACAGAATATGAAGCTGAAACTGCACCAATAGCCATAGAAGTGTTTTGAACAGAATTAAATACTGACTTATACCTCCTTTTGCACCGTGAGTACTTAGCCTCTTCACTTTCCAAATATTTCAAAGCTTCTGTAATATTACTTAATCTGAATGCATCTGCCTGTAATGTTTTATCTGATGCAATTGGCACAGCTGTTACCTGTGGATCAGGCGCAAGTGTTGTTTTAGTCATCACATTTGTTTCAGTCGGCTCAAGCGTCGGTAGTTGCGGATAGAAGTTTACCATTTTTTTTATTCACAATATTTTTTTTTTATTTAATCAGCAATTACATTTTGCAACTCTTCAAAAGTATACAATTTGCTGGCATAATAAAATGCAACAAGATCAATGTGTTCAAGGTTTATGTAAGTTAGACGAACAAAAGTTGCTTTGTCTACCACCACCTTGACAGCTGGAACACTGCTCGAAACATTAATAACATCATTATTTTTTGTAATAGCAATAAAGACCTTTGTTGATTCTGATACTGTGTCATTCCATGTAAGTTTAATTCCTTGTGCAATTTGAGCCTCTTTAGCAGTAGTTACTGATCTCATGATAATTTCAAATACTATTGTTGCTTCTCTTGCGATGGAAACGTTTATTGGTGCAAACACGACCTTCGCATCAGACCTACCCTTCCTATGTGTAAGAAGATATCTCCGTCTCTCATAATTTTCAACTTTCAGTTTTTCTCTGCTATTGTCGTCTGGGGCAAAACTTGGAACAAGACTTACAATCAGCGGCCCAGAGTTAACAACCTTCCTAAACACTAAGGCGCCTTCATCATCAGTGTATACATAAGGACTAATAAATTCCAACTTTATGTCCCAGTCAATTGTGGGTGGTGGTGCTGGTACAGGTGAAACAACCCACTTACTACCCACATGTATTAAGTTGTAAGGCGCATTATTTACAGTTGGAGTAGGTACAGTAACATCACGAAGCTGACCAAGTTTAGGAATCTGTTTTTCACCATCTTTCATGTCAACAATTACTTTCCTCTTGTACATGCCATTTGAATCAAGTTCAAAACCATATATTTCTCCAACATCCCCTTCCTTCTCAAAATCCTGGACGTCTGCCAAATCTTTCAACTCTGTAACCGGACACGCAACTGGTATGATTGTTCGCTTTGGACCAAGACCACTCATTTTTATAAACAAAAATAAAATTATTTAACTTCTAACACTACACTAAAATCATGCATAAGAACTGGTTTGTCATCCTGATTAGTTACAGATATACTCAGTGACTCAAAGAAACTAGAACCTAATTTCTTAAACTGCAAATTAGGAAATCTAACAACTACACTTTCACAATACGGAGCAGTTCCAGTTGGTAAGCATCTCAACAAAGTTGAAGGCTTTCCATTGTGAACATTCTCAGATGTGTTCAGTTCTTTCAAATAAACATTTAGTACTGTGTGTACTGACAAATTGACAGGGCGTTTTCCAGTTATTTTAAGTTTTTTGGTCTTCATTGTTATAATACCAAACTTAAATTCATCTAAATCATCTGATCTATACCAATCTTCGTCAATATAAAATCCAAGTAAATATGCAAATCTATCTGAGATCCTTAACCAATTTTGTGTCAGAAATTCTAATGTAACAAGTAGGTTAGCTGGATTTAAAGTTGCTTTAATTTTAAAATTACTTTGAAACCATTCAGCTATAGTACAAAAGTCATAATACCCAGGTGGTAAAGCTTCAGTCTTACCATCAAGATTTACTTTATTATATATATCATCTTCTACATTAAACCATTTTACTGTGTAGAACAATTAATGGATAGCTACAGACTTGCTACCATCACGATTATCAATCCCATTAGTTAACCACACTGGTTTGCTTGTGTCAAGATTTGTTAAGGTAATAAACATTTTTATTATCTCATATAAAAAAGGATGGAATTTAAATCACCAACCATTACCACAACAAACGCATTTCAATTTAATGTGGATGCCAAATATAATGTTGCACCTACTTATGAACAGAAAATAATTCAACTAAATCAGCTTGATATAGCTGTGTCTGAACAAGATCTATTCCAAGTCAAAGTACCAAATCCATTTGACCATTACCTAAACCCTCCAATAACAGACGACTCTACTGCAAGAAAGTGGTCCTCAAGTCCACTACAGATGTTTCAAAATCAACTTAACTTTGCCATACTGTGTTCAACTACAGGCTGTGGTGTTTCATTCACAGACCATTTGAATCACTCAAACAAACTGATTAGATCTGTCTACCGTTTTCACACTTATTACCAGCTTAGACGAATACTGTCAGAACTGCATACACCATTACCAACTGAATCCAGTTTCAACAGGTATAACAACCCCATGGATATGAAAGCGTTTGAACGCATCTGTAATGAATTTAACATAAGCACTAAGTATGACTTCACACAAAAACTTGATGATCACCACGGCATTGGTACATTGTATTATGCTATGAGTCACAGACAATACCCACAAGATTATTACCCTGGTTACACTTCATTCTCATCAAAATCACAAGTCTGGATAGGATCAATAGAGCAGAAGCAGTCTAACGCCTGGACCACATTTATTTTAGATAAATCTGACGGGTTTACTCAAGCGGGAGTCGAGCGCGTCAATGAGTCTATCAGAACATATGTCTGGTGTTTACTAGGAGCACAATCACTAACAAAATCAAACATTTTGAATGGAAGTGGTAAATTTGAAGCACAAAAACAGTTTCTTGCAAATCTTGAAGATTCAATTAATTCAACAGTAGATCTCCCATCTAGCATACAACGCTATCAAGACGTTCTCAGATATGCCAGATCAAAAGTTGACTTTGTAGTTGGCATCGGGTTATACATGTTACCATCTGACCTTCAACTCCAAATGGGGACAATAACAAATTATAGTAATGAAATCATTGTTGCAGGTCGTGACCAAAAATTAGGACTCAATCAATCTGTAAACTTGGGGGCCACAACCACACATGTACAGCCGTTAAAATCATTACAGACGGTAACACCCCCGGCCCCAGCCCCGACCCCGGCCCCGGCCCCAACACCGGCCCCGGCATTCATACAACCAGTACAGTCAACCCCTGACACTCATGAGTCAGAGAGAACTGCATTGGTAATAGGTCTCACTGGATTAGGAGTATTACTTCTTTATCTGTTTCATTAAATAACCCACCATCAACCCTCCTACTGTAACCAAAAAGACCCACACATGTTCTGCCATAAACCCAACTACCTTTGCTGTAGTAGTAATCAGCCAACTGACAACAGTGCCAATTATGCCAGGCAAAGCATCCACTGCTTTCAGAGCCAATTTTTTAAGCAAGTCTGATATGTGAGACAGTTGTTTTTTTACCTATGACTGTAAATCTTTTGGGTCAGTTGGAGCCGGGGGGCCTGGGGTTGGTGGTGCTGGAGGTGGAGAACCACCGGGTCCACCAGCACCGGAAACAGCCAACACAACAGTACTGATAATAAACCCAAGAGCAGTAATTAAACTAGCAATTGTAATACCCTGCTCTCTGAAAAGTGTTTTCAATCTCTCAGCCAGAGTTGTGTCTTCGTGAAGTATTTTCTGAATAGTTTCTCTAATCCTGTTAACTTGGGTTTTAAGTTTTTGTCTTCCAATACTAATTGTTTCTAACCGTCCTGATCTTTCTATCTGCAAATCATTTAATCTGTGTTGGATTCTTTCTTTCATTTCTGTGTCAAGATTCCCATTGTCTGCTGTAGCCAGTTTCTCTTTCTCACGTTCTATGTGTTTATCAAGTTCACCCAGTTTGGCAAGATTGTTTACCATCTCACCTCTTATTGTCTGCAGTGATTTATCCAATCCCATAATCTCCCTCATTGACAAAGGTGGATCTTCTATTGTTTTCATAGCATCATTTAATTGACCTTCAGTAAATGAAGTTTCTTGTATCACAGTGTTTGCTATTTCTGGTAGGCTTGTTACTGGTGCCATTTCAATTTGTTGCCCTGTTGGCAACTTTGTTTGCATGTCGTGAAGAACACTAGCCAGTCTTGGCGTGACAGGAGACCCACCAATACCAAGTTGACGCAAGGCACCAACACCACCTTCATTTTTTATTGTACTTAAAGCCCTAAACCTACTAGGGTCTTTTTTGTTAGTCAATAGTACTTTTCCTTTGTCAACAGTATTTAAATATAAATGACCCTTGCCATCAAGTTCAAACTGATTAGGATCTACGTTGTCTGGGCGGCCAACAACATGATCATAAAATGAGTTCACTTTGGTTTCTAAAAGTTCATGACGTAAACTGTAAATATTTCTTGTACCAGTCATATCTGCCATATCTGTCATATCTGTTGTATTACCAAAATCATTCATGTCATCCATTTCAAAATCTTCATGATTAAATCCTCCCGCTGCCATTGTTTTATTAATTTATTATTTTTTATTGTGCATAATAAAAATGACACAGTCTTACGGATCAAAGTTAGACCCATACAGAAAACTACGTGAGCCTCTGGGTGTTAAGGCCATTCGACAATCAATCGTCATCACAAACAATCCAAGTACCATAGACCAGAACCAAACACTTACAGTCAAGTTTCCAAACCTAGGTCCCAGTGACGTTATTGTTCCTGGCACTGCACGCCTAGCATTTAATATTGAACTATCATCAGATGCAGATGTAAACAGAACACTAGTTAACAATCTTGGTAGAGCAATTGTTAGAACTATTAAAGTAAAACTTGAAGGACAGGAAGTGTTTAGTCTTGATGACTCAGATGTATTTTACTGTTACAAAGACCTTTGGCTCACAAGAGAAGAACGAGAAGATCGTATTTATCAAGGCATACAGCCAGATAATGTTGGTAAACTTCGAATCAATGCCGGAGACAAAACAACTACTGGGGTACCAAAGGAAGTTATTATAGCAGAAACATATGGAACTAGATTTTACATTCCACTCGAGTTTGAAATCCTCACAGCTCATCTGCCTTATTATCAAGGGGCACTGAATGACCGTCTGAGCTTTGAACTAACTTTCAATGACTACTCCAAAGTTATAAAATCATCTGCCACAGATGCAACATACAAGATCTCTAACATTTCCTTGGAATATGAAATTGTTACACACACTGATCTAGCCAGACTCATTCAAAATCAGTATCAGTCAAAACTGCCAATTTATTATGACAGGGTGATTAGACATAGTTTAATGCAAAAAGACAAGAGTGACCCAATGTGGAACATAAACTTAAACACACCAGCTAGGTCACTGAAAGGTATTCTTATGTTGTTTGTTGAACCAGCAGATCCATATAAACGGGATTCAGAAAAATTCTACAATCCTAAGATTACACATTTGTCCTGTACAATTGAAGGCCGCCCTAATCAAGTGTACGCTTCAGGTTTGTTACCTTATCAACACTACGATGAGATCACAAAGTATTTTGCGGGTGGAAGGATTAGAGATAAACCAGCAAACATTGCGTGCAAAGATCTACATCTGTATGACGTTAGGATTGGACAATACCTGACAAACAAGTATGCACTGTGGCTAGACCTTCGTAGTACAGATGATGATTATCTTCATGGGTCAGGACGAACTGTTGAGAATGGTAGTGATGGAATAACAATTCAGATACAAAAGAAGGTTGAAACTGCTGCAGCCATAAACATATATTTGTACCTGATATATGATGCACAACTCAATATTGCAGAAAGCAGACTAAGTGGACACATATATTAAAATTATATTATGTATTAAAATGAACCGGAGCTTAATGACCCTTGACCCACACTGTGGCTTATTTGTTGGTGCCACAGGGTGTGGGAAAACTGAATTTGTTCTTAACCTATTACAAACAAGATACATCCACCATTTTGAAAACATAGTAATATTTTGTCCTACAATCAAACACAACAAAGCTTATCACAACCGTTTATTTATTTGGACTGACAACAACATATACTTAGTTGACCCTGAAAAAAAACTGAATGACTACCTACAATATTTTTACAAGCAATTTGAAGGACAGCCAACATTGTTTATTGTTGATGACTGCTCAGCAGAGAAAGACATTGTCAAGAAGAGAAACACTCTAGCAGAACTTGCCTTCAGTGGCAGACACGCAAATGTCAGTGTATGGATTCTCACTCAAAAATATAATGCTGTACTGAAAGATTTTCGAGAACAGTTAAAGTTTATCTGTTTGTTTTACTGCAAGGATCGTGACAGCTTTGAAGACTGTCTCAGAGAGAA
>BTPG01000007.1:156575826-156638326 GCA_036245525.1 Semisulcospira habei
GCAGAAACATATGGAACTAGATTTTACATTCCACTCGAGTTTGAAATCCTCACAGCTCATCTGCCTTATTATCAAGGGGCACTGAATGACCGTCTGAGCTTTGAACTAACTTTCAATGACTACTCCAAAGTTATAAAATCATCTGCCACAGATGCAACATACAAGATCTCTAACATTTCCTTGGAATATGAAATTGTTACACACACTGATCTAGCCAGACTCATTCAAAATCAGTATCAGTCAAAACTGCCAATTTATTATGACAGGGTGATTAGACATAGTTTAATGCAAAAAGACAAGAGTGACCCAATGTGGAACATAAACTTAAACACACCAGCTAGGTCACTGAAAGGTATTCTTATGTTGTTTGTTGAACCAGCAGATCCATATAAACGGGATTCAGAAAAATTCTACAATCCTAAGATTACACATTTGTCCTGTACAATTGAAGGCCGCCCTAATCAAGTGTACGCTTCAGGTTTGTTACCTTATCAACACTACGATGAGATCACAAAGTATTTTGCGGGTGGAAGGATTAGAGATAAACCAGCAAACATTGCGTGCAAAGATCTACATCTGTATGACGTTAGGATTGGACAATACCTGACAAACAAGTATGCACTGTGGCTAGACCTTCGTAGTACAGATGATGATTATCTTCATGGGTCAGGACGAACTGTTGAGAATGGTAGTGATGGAATAACAATTCAGATACAAAAGAAGGTTGAAACTGCTGCAGCCATAAACATATATTTGTACCTGATATATGATGCACAACTCAATATTGCAGAAAGCAGACTAAGTGGACACATATATTAAAATTATATTATGTATTAAAATGAACCGGAGCTTAATGACCCTTGACCCACACTGTGGCTTATTTGTTGGTGCCACAGGGTGTGGGAAAACTGAATTTGTTCTTAACCTATTACAAACAAGATACATCCACCATTTTGAAAACATAGTAATATTTTGTCCTACAATCAAACACAACAAAGCTTATCACAACCGTTTATTTATTTGGACTGACAACAACATATACTTAGTTGACCCTGAAAAAAAACTGAATGACTACCTACAATATTTTTACAAGCAATTTGAAGGACAGCCAACATTGTTTATTGTTGATGACTGCTCAGCAGAGAAAGACATTGTCAAGAAGAGAAACACTCTAGCAGAACTTGCCTTCAGTGGCAGACACGCAAATGTCAGTGTATGGATTCTCACTCAAAAATATAATGCTGTACTGAAAGATTTTCGAGAACAGTTAAAGTTTATCTGTTTGTTTTACTGCAAGGATCGTGACAGCTTTGAAGACTGTCTCAGAGAGAATGATGTCATACCAAATAAACATGAACGTGATGATGTAAAAAATAAACTGAAATCAACTAAGCATCTAAAGCTCATTTTAAAGACAGATCAGCCCACAGGGTATGGGTTAGTAAATTAATTTTTGTTTTTTAAAAATAACAATATAAATGAACCCTGATGAAATTTTTCTATTGAATGATATCAATGCTGTTGAGAACAAAGACTTAGACTCCAAAAAACAGCGTCTTTTGTCTGTGATTGTCTCAGGCAAATCAAAGGCTTATCTCGGGAAACAATACATGACAGACGACATAGAATCTCTTACGGCTGATGAGCTAATCAAGCTTCATTCAAAATATGAAAACCACATCGCTTCACTAATGACACGTGATTTAAGTCGATCTCTTGTATGCCTATACACAAAAGCAGTGAGTCACTTTCTACCTGTGGATAGTGACAGTCTTTCACACGACCTTGAAAGCAATCCTATTGTTTCAAGTTCAATTGGCAAATTAGCATGTGTCATGTTTTACAAGTTTGGAAATTACCTTGCACCTGTCGTAACCCTTCTTGTTACCGGGAGTCATATTGATTTTTCGAAAATAAATTTTACTGCAGAAGAAAATGGACGAAACCCAGACGACTCCACAACCGAACCCCGACCCTGTTTTGACACAGGTTCAAACTGTGACGAAGACTAAAAGTCCAGGCAGGGTTGAGGCTGGAAAAAGATTAGCTGAATATAATAGGCAAAAAAAATTACAGCTTAAGGCACAAACAGAAAAGACTCATGTAACTGATCCACCGTTAGGACCGTCAGGATCGTCAGGACCTGTGTCAGTACCGTCAGGACTGACACCGACAGGACACCTTCATCAAAGTGAGAGACAAACAACTAAGTCTGACCCTCAATCAACAAAATATATAGTTGCCGGATTTGTTGTCGGATTTGGTTACGTAGGTTATCAATTATACAAAAAATACAAACCACAGACTCGTACAGTGACCAAAAAATCAGACACTCCAAAAACAAAACCAGAAGTCGCCACATTACCAGTAACACCCAAAGCCGTTGACCCATTTTATATGCAGTAAATAAAAATATTATTTTAATTTTTATTGCCTAAGAAAATGAATGACTCAAAAAATTTAATGAACCTTGTGTATCACACTGCCGTTATCAGTGGATTAGCAGTAGCTTATTCTATGCTAGGAAAAAGTCTACTCAAAATGAAATCAGCAGACCTCAGTAGACTCGATTTCGAAGACAGTGCTAAGCTAATTGTAGTTGTAACAGCGTCGATTGCGACAAAAGATTTTCTTGTTAAGCAAGGAATTATTCCAGAAAATGTTTCTATGTAAATAAAAATAATATGGCGACGATAGCTATTATGATAGGAGGTGCGATGGTTAACGCATTGGCATTCAGTGGTTCAAACTATCTCTTTTCAAAAATGGGTAGAGAGGAATCAGCGGAAGAATTGAAGCGCCATAATGAGGCATCAGAAAAACTTGCTCAAGCCCAGCAGGAATATGAAAAACAAAGAATTGAGAAACTTGATTTCATCAATGAAAAACTCAGGCTTGAAGGTCACGCACAACATACGTTTTCAAATACAGACGAAGCAATCAGGGAATATTTTCTTGTCACAGGTGAAGACATGTCTATCCCAAAACCGAAACTAAGTGACTATTACAAACCAAGCACACAACAAAGAAACGGGGAGATAATCTTTGTTCTAGTGGGAATGACATTTGTTTATTTTACAGGAGTTTTCATTGCTAGAAAAAATGGCAGCCGAAAATAAACTATCGAAAATATATTACTCACCATCAGGCTATTGGAAAGGGCAAACAGCTATTCAGAAATTACATGCCGCTGTGGGCGGAGATATAACACTCAATCAAGTCAAGCAATGGTTACAGAGACAGGCAATTTGGCAGATATATCTTCCTGCTCCAAGAAAAATAACAAGACCCCATTTTGAAAACACTACCCCAAATGACACACACCAAATGGACCTTTTGTTCTTACCACATGACACAATAAGAAAGAAACGATACAAGTATGCACTGACTGTTGTAGACATTGCTTCAAGGTATAAAGACGCTGAACCCATATCTGACAAAACAGCCAGTACAGTTGCTACTGCTTTATCAAAAATATATAGTCGAGGCCCCTTAAGATACCCCAGACTTGTACAAGTTGATGACGGATCAGAATTCAAAGGTGCAGTTAATCAGTTATTTGCTAACTTACTGGTCAGACGAGGCATTCCAGGTGTGCACAGATCACAGGCAATTGTTGAAAACTTTAACAAACAGTTATCAGAAAGACTTTTCAGTTACCAGTATTCTAAGGAACTCATGCATGACACCCGTAACACTGAGTGGGTTAAGAGATTACCACATGTGATAAAAGCAATGAACAATGAAGGCCATCCTAAGCCTGCTGATGCTATTAAATTGAAAACAATTACAGAGCCAAAAACAGGACCAACCCCAACCCCAACCCCCGCGCCAGACACAAGTTTATTTACCAAACAGGTAAGATATTTATATCAACCAGGGGAGGCTGAGAACGATGTAAAGCGCAGGGCGACAGACCCCATCTGGTCAACGTCTGTACACAATATAAAAAAAATAGTCCCCGGTCCTGACGGTCCTGGCGCAACAATATATTACCTGTATGACCCTGCGCCACAAAGGGCATTTGTCAGAGAAGAATTACAGATTATTCCCTCAGACACCGTTACTCATTTCAGTAACTAAGTCGTCAATTAATTCATCAACCAGTTCATCACAAATGTCTTCAGATAACTTGAGCCTGTAATGTCCAGGTGCATAAGCTTTTTCCTTACTGTGAAACACTCTTTTCGTGTCTCCAACTGCAAGTGATTTCTTATGTGTTTGAATTATTTCAAGATTATGTTTATTTGATCTCAGTGACTTGTTTGGATAATCAGGCATTAATGCACCATCTAACACTTGCTTGTAATGTTCATGACGTATGTCTTTATTTTTTATTGCTGTTTTTTTTATTCCTTTGGCTTTCGACTGACTTCCCTTCTGGTGCAGTATAGAATACATTTTGGATCTCAGTCCAACGTACTCAACTATTGGCACACCATTTAGTTCATCCTTAAACTTACCAGGCACTTTTTTGTTTTGTGTGCTGAACAGCGGGTGGTCTTTAGGGTAATCAGACGTGTCATACATGTGTAACTCTGTTTTCATGTCTTCATAAAAGTCTTCAGTACACACATCAATGATCATAGAGTCAGTGTCAGTGTACAACAGACGGCAGTCAGGATACTTTGGTTTGAAGTAATCATAATAAAATTCAAGCATCAACAGTTTTGACAATTCAAGAATTGCCATACCAATGAATACTGGCTTGTCCAGTTTGACAATCTTTTTTTTGAGTGACACTGCATACAATGATGAATGAAACTCTTTGTACCCTGTGTACTGTGGCTTACCTGTAAGTTTAATTGCGCCCAATTCAGTTGTGACCAGTCTCACATCTTTTCTGTGATGAGGATTTTCCATTGTCTTGCCAAAACAGGCATTGTTCATAAGCTTAAAGAAGTCTTTGTCAAATGCAGTGTTGCCGTCTCTGGCACGGAGGGTTGTGTTCTTCATTATGTAATCTTTCATGAAAGCACTCTGATCAAATTGGATTCCTCTGTGAACTTTCTTTAGTACTAACCCGTGTCTGATGTAAAACTGCAGCAAGCGGTAGTGACAAACGTAATTGAATTTGTCATTCAAATTTGGTACAAGTTTAGTGTCTTCTTTTTTTCCTGTCATACTCATTTTCTCAACAGCTAATGGATAATCATTATGGTAATCGTGTAGGTGGTGTGGGTACTCTAGGTCTACTTCAAAGATCCAACCCTTCGCGTCGTTTCGGTCAAGAGTCATAATATTGTTTGTTAACCCTGACTCTGTTACATCATACTGTGACAAATCATGCAGACAAAAGTTTTTCAAGGGCAATAATTCACACATCGCGAACCCATAAAGGTTATTAGCGTCCAAGTATGTAATGAATGACCTTGACCTCGAGGGGTCAAACCCAAGGTCACCATGGGCGTCCATATATTTATTGTTGGCTCTGGCATAATTGTTCGCTGCAATACTAATCCCACCTCTCAATCCACGTTCCACCATTTCACCCATCGACCGATCAGACAACAGGTCTATAGATATCTTACTGGATTTCAAAAATGCATCCCACGTCATGCCAGGACTAGTTATGTAACAGGCAGGGTCAAGCTTGTAGTGTAACAAACCCTTTTCACGGTAACTTTCAAATACGTCTGCTAGCAAGCAAACGTCAGCTTTCAAGTACTGGTCATGGTAGTCACCAATCGTCTGACATCCTAACTTCCCCCACGCATCAAGAGCGTGTTGATATTCAGAGTCAGAAATACCTTTTCCAGTTAGTGTAGAATAAAATTTATCTTTTGGTGGCAGTCTTGTTTCCTCAAACACAACACAGTGATCAATGTACTCATATGGATAGACACCTTTCTTAATCAAGTCTGGCTCAAAATATTTACTTGTTATTGGATACTCAGTCAGTCCTTCTGCCAGACTAGCCAACCCTAAAGACAAATGTTGCATAGAGTCATAAAATGCTAATTTATCTAACCTAAAAGTTAAGTATTTCTCAGTTGTCTGGGCAATACAACTAATGTTTTTGTACGACTCGTCTACAGCCTGCATGATAATGTGTGAATCATATCCCTTCAGATTGTGGAAAAAGATTGGTAACTTGTATGTCTTAGGATCTATTTTTAATAAAAAGTTACAATTGCTATGTGCAGCACCTCTGTAACGCCCAGTTATGTGATCATGGTCACGAACTTTATCACCCCCTAAAGGCTGTTCACAAATCCAACACGTCTCAGCTGTATCAAATTTTAATTTGTCTTCTTCTGTCATCACCAAAGGCATCTGACATGTTGTGAGATACTGTACTACCTGACTATACAGATGTCTCATTTCTGTTAAAAACAGGCATGCTGCATTTTCACCCCTGTAGATAACAGGTTCTGAATGCAGACCGTCTGACCTAACAATAATGTATCCAAAAGAACACACCACTTGGTCACTCAACTTTATAGTCTTTGGTAATGACTCTGGAACAGGACCCTCATACGGAACAACTAATGATTCGAAATCTGCGTACACTACAAACGGCAACTTTTGCTGATTCCCATAGTTCTTAAAATACACTTGACTACCAGGATCTGGGTACTTAAGTACAGTTTGTATGTCATCAGGTGACCTGCAGTGTAAAACGTGTTTATGTGCCACTGCAATAGAAGAAAACCTCTGTAAACATTTTTTACACACTTCCTGTTTGCCATTGTGTTTTGTTGTATGCCTATGAATTAGACGTGACATATTCCTAATAATTGTGTAGTGAAAGTTATTGTCATCACCGATTAGCAACATGTCAACATGTTTATCTTCTGACTGCCCGTAGGTTGGGGCAATTGGGGACACTCTAATTGGTTGTAACTTGTTCTCAGACACATTATCCCATACAAACACATTCACGGATATACCAGGATTTAATTTTTCAAACAAGTCTATGTCCTCTATTTTAACAGGGAACTCAATGCCACTAAAATCGAGTTCATTTACAAATTTGATGTAGTTAGAAACACGTTCAGGTTTTATTTTTACAAAGTGTAGTTTAGCAAGCACACACCACATGAAACAATAGTTGTCATTGTTCTGTATGTTGACGACAGCCTTTTTGTTTACTACTTCTGTTGGCAGTGGCAACCATGCTTTACCTAATATAGGATGATACCTAGACTGCTTTAGTTGTAGTTCATGTACATGTCCTTCGTGCCAGCCAGACCCCTTCATTCTTGCACTGTCAATGGCCTGAAGGAAGTTTGGTAATAGTCTGTCTCTAAACACGTTCTCCAATTCTCTTCTTGTGTTAACAGTGTGTTGTCTTGTTGATATATACGATACAATTACCTCACCGCCCATTCTAGTGAATTCGATTTTCGCAACAACCTGAATCTTCACACTGCCTGTAAGGAGATTTTGTTGTATGACAGAAAAAGAGTTTTCTATTGATTGATAGACATTATTAGTATTGGTTATAGGCAAGTCTGTTGTGTGAAACACATTTCTTAAACCTGATGGGCCAGGGTTTTGAACATTGTCCGTCATTTTTATTTGTCCGACAAAATAATAAAATAAAAAAAATTATCACTGTCACACCATATGTAATACTGTATTATCGGTAGTTATGATAAACAAGTCAACTACTTTCCTGGTGTTTGTCCTGCAGGTGCAATATCACTTTATTAAATGTAACACTTTCAATGTAACAATGTAGTTTTCTTAATTGAACAAATATGTCATTACACAGTACCTCAAACCAACGCAAGTGGCCACTGTTAGCATTATAAACTTTAAAAGCATTTGTCTTAAGATCAACAGTCTCATAATCATAACCTGGTAATCCATCTGAATATTCCAAAGTAACATTATATGTCGTGTATATCCTTATTGACGGTGATGAGAGTTTAAAGCTGGGTCCAAACACACGTGTTTTTAAGTCATAAAAACACTTAACATCTTTGAAGCATTCTGTAACATCAAACATTTGGATTTGTCCGTCTGTCATTTTTATTAGACAAACAAAAGAATAAATTGTTATCAAGCAAAATCATGTTTTCTAGGAAATTACACTGAATAGTAATTTTATACGTTTGCACCACTCCAGCAAATGTAGCCAATAGTTTTTGAGTTTACCCCAGACCTATATTGTGTCTCTCTCAGTGGGCTTATAAATGACATGTTTCACAGATTTCAATTGTGGTGTCATGTTCAATAACCCTGTCTTTTTAAGCAAGCATACCTGACACAGTATTGGAGATTATTGGCTTTGCAGTAAATTAAAAATCACACACCCTGGTCAAGTGAGAGCCAAATGAAACATCTAGGCAGTAACATAGACAGTAACTTGTTAATTTTACCCATGACTTGAGCACCAGAAAAGGAAGAAATCACCCCTGTTCAATAACAAAATTTTCTGAGTACAAGTTAATACAAGGGAAGTAATTTTGTAAAAAATTCAGCAAGACAAAAAAAGTTACTTCCCTTGCTCTATTAAATTATGCTTTAATTCTTGACTAAAGTACATATTTTGTCAAAAGTAAATAACAAAATGTGCAAATAATTACAATAGATAATAGAATAAAAATGTTGTTATTTGATTTTGTTAAAACAATGAGTGATTTATTTTATAACAAAACCAAATTATACATTATTTTGTAATTACTTTTATCACTTTAACACCTGCTTAAATGTTTTTTTACAAGTGCGTGCACACACTCGCTAATAGCTGTGTTTTAGGGTATTGACTCAAAAATAATGGTATAGATAGACTTCAAATGGCTTTTTTCTAAAAGCCTGAGGCTAACTAACGTGGATTGTGTACTTGAGTGATTTGTATGAGGGCTCCCAAGTCTCAGTCACAGTGGGTTTACCCGCATGTGTGTGTGTGACTAGATTGATTTCCGTGGTGCAAACAGGCAGGTGTTACATGACTCACTGCAGGGTAAACAAGTCTACAGCCTTTTAATGTTACTGTTCACTGGATTAAAGAGACAGGTACGTAATAGCACATCTATATAAACTTTTAAATCAGACCTCTTTCTCTATGTGAGGTGACTATGAAGACATGTATGTTAATGTATAAATGCGTCACTTCAGTACCTAGCAACATGAGCAACAGTCAGGGCAGACCATTCAGCAGACAATAGTCCTCACTTGACACAATTCACGTTAACGAGAGAAACTTTTCAGGTAGTCCTAGGGAGTGCGGGAGTGTATTGGAATGGCTCGTGGAAAACGTATGTTGCTAAAAACCAGCAGTCTACTCACAAAGAGATATAAAGAGAACAATATACCTGTGCTGAAAAGTGATACCTATCCTGTTTAAGTCTGTGTATATTTAACATAGAAAAACTGTCATTTTGTTTGCCTACAGTGAGTCATAAACACCTGCACCAAAATTAGTCTGGTCATGATTTTGAGGAAATGCCTACGCATGTAAGGGTCCATGTGTAACATAGCTGAAATTGTATAGACCACAACAGCATACTGAGTGTGTGTGGCAGACATGGTCTACCAGCTCTGACAGGCGTGTGATTGTCATGGGATATTACCCTTGTGAAAATGATGTGTACCTGTGTTGTAAGGTTTGTACTTAATGTTTTTGTTTATACATGTTTTATGTTAGTTTGTTTATATGTATGTACGTACGTGCGTGTGCATGTGCGTGTGCGTGTGTGTGTTTATGTGTTGGTATGTGTGTGTGTGTGTGTCTGTGTGTGTATGCCTATGTATATAACTTGTATGACAATCTGGCACTGCCCTTGAATTATCTTGGTTTGCAACTGGCGTGTCTGTGTGTGTGCGCGTATGTTTTGTTATGTTCAGAGACGTGCTTAAACAGAGCCATTCATTAGTTTGCACTGAGCGGTCCCCCTGCACAACACATTTATAAAGACCTTTTCACGCGTGACGTGTGAATGGCGCTGTGAAAGCTTTTACCCAACTCATTGAAAGAGGGTTTGGCATTGAGTCTTGTCATGCGTGAACTGAAATGTTATGTGCGGGACAGAGCATGTGAGTTTTTCGGAAATCGACTCTGGCAATATTGAAAACAAAGGAGAGTAATTTTCTAATTATTGGGTGTGTAAAAAGTCATTAGTTTATTATAGATTGCACTATCAAGTTTTGGTTTGATTTGAGAGAAACAACAGTGTGGACCTTAATGACCGTAATTAGTTAATTAATTAAGGTCATTAGGTGTTTACAGAGACAATAGTTATAGAGAGAGAACAATAGAGACCCGAAAGATAATCAGATCAATAAGGCCGCATCAGTCATGCTTGTCACTTTTTTAAAATCAAAGGGTTGATTCAGAATTAACGGGGGTAAAATTGGGGTCAAAATTTTGATATTAAAAAATGATGTAAATTAATGACTGATGCGGCTCTATTGAATTCATTGTCTTTCGGGTCTCTATTGTTCTCTCTCTCGGCTATAAAAATATGATAATGCTGCTGCCACAGTACTAGTGTTTTTGTCAGTTAGAGATTCAGCATCCTTGAATCTCGATGCAGTGTCAATAACAGTCAGTGCATACTTGTATCATTTTTTCTCTTATAGTATCATGTGAAAGAAACAAGAGATTCATTTGGTGTGTGTCATTAGGGGTGGTGTTTTCAAAGTGTGGTTCTGTTATTTTTCTTGGAGCCAGCAAATATATCTAATAATAAATATAATAATAATTACGGTATTTATAATGCGCTTATCTTATAATAATTATAACTCTAAGCGCACACTCACAACTCGCGCACGCATGCGCACGCTTTAGACAATGACTCACGTACCACAAACAGTGAAATACATTACGACGGTCAGCTTGGGGTGGGGAGTGCGGTGATATAGTGCTAAAACTGTTGAAAGAGGTGAGTTTTGAGGGCGGACTGGAAGGAGGAGAGAGAGTGTTTCTGACGGAGAGAGAGTGGGAGAGTGTTCCAGGTGGATGGACCGTAGACGGAGAAGGAGCGGGGACCGAAAGTGTTAAGTTTGGTGCGAGGGATGTGGAGGCAGAGAGGGTCGGAGGCAGAGCGGAGGGAGCGGGAAGGTGTGTAGGGGTGAAGTAAGTTGGAGAGATAGGCAGGAGCGCAGTTGTTCAGGGATTTGTAGCAGAGAGACAGAACTTTGTATTGGATGCGTTGGGGGATGGGGAGCCAGTGAAGGAGTTTGAGCAGGGGTGTGATGTGGTCGGATTTTTTCTTTCTGAGGACGAGGCGGGCAGCATTGTTCTGGACGCGTTGGAGAGTGAAGATGGTGGAGTGAGGGAAATAGCCAAATAGATTGCCTCTGTAGCCAGTGTTTTATTTGATCGAGCATAAAATCACTGCCTGCTGCAGCAGACAATTGTTCTATTGCAGTTTTTCCTTTCCCGTAGCCAATTTGGTAGTAATATATTTTTGATAGTTTATCTTCAGTCATTTTTTTCTAGTAGGAAAAACTCCTGTGAAAATAAACAAATGCCATGCCTACTAGAACAAACATTATTTCTCCATTTTTTTATATTGTTGTCAGCTGGTTTTTCTAATCTTCTTTTTTTTGTAATCCTGTTCTGCTTCAGCAAGTTATCTGCTGCTTCATTGTGATGTCTCATTTTTTTTTTACCTGTCTCACTCTTTTTCTTACTCATTCTTGAAAAAGATAATTTGGTCCACTGAAAGCAAGTGCATTAACCACAGCACTGCCACAGATAACAACCAATGTTGCCATATATTTATTTACATAGTTACATTTTCTGGAATAATTCCTTGCTTGACAATAATTTTTTTTTGCAGCAAATCCCCAAATCTAGTATGCCTATGTCTGCATGATGTATTTTGAAAAGACTCCATTCTAGCATAGTGTAGGTGACTGCAAGTCCACTTAAAATGGCAGAGTGATAAAGAAGGTTTATTAAGTTCTTTGTGCCACTCATTTTTTATGTCACAAAAATTAAAATAATAAATTATTTACTGCATGTAAAATGGATTAAAAGCTTTTGGTGCTGATGCTAATGTGGAGGTTTCTTGCTTGGCTTTTTGTGTTTCTGGGATTTTTTGGACAATGACTTTGTGGCTTGTATTTTTTTCCATTATGTGTAACCTAGGTAACGTAATCCTACAACAAATCCATCAAGAAAATATTTTATTTCAGGTTTTTTAGGCTGTTTTTTGTTGCGTGACAGGCTCACTTTGTTGTGATGGCAGCGGTGGTGGTGGTAACACTGTTGGCGCTGTTGGCAGTGATGGTGACTCAGTTACATGTATCAATTGTAGTTTTTTTTTTGTTCCACTCAGGTAATCTTTTTGCCCACTTCAACTCGTCACGGGTTTTTGGTTTTCGTTATTGTCAGTTGTATGGTCGTCTGATTGTCCTCCATTTTCATCTTTTTTAAATTTTATTTTTGAAAAATCAACCAGACTTCCTGTAATCAGTATTGAAACAGCAGGAGCGAGGTAATTTACAAACTTGTAAAACATAAGGCAAAATAATTTACTAATTGTACTTGAAACAATGGGGTTCTTTTCAAGATCATGAGATGGACTGTCAGTGTCCAGAGGCAAAAAGTAACTAACTGCTTTGTGTACAGGCATGCAAGAGATCGCCCTATGTCTCGGGTCATTAGCGAACAAATGTGATTTTTATATTTAGCGTGTAGCTTTATCATGTCCTCAGCTGTGAGTGATTCTATTTCTTCTGTTGTATACTGTTTCCCAAGATACAGTGGAGTCTGCTTAACACGAATTTCTGGGGACACGGAAAATCACTTCGTGTTAAACGTATTTCGTGTTAACCAATATGGCCTCAAAATTTATCACGGCCCTCAAGGAAAAAGTGTGTAAGACGTGTGCGTGAATGAGTTTGAGGTTAAAAGTGCACATTATCATACTTTATATGCATACCTTCAGCTCGCTAGGAAAACCTTAAGGAAACATGTACAGCTCGTGTAATTTAATGTAAAATCCATCAAGTAAAATCCATAGTAAGTTACAATCCATCAGGTAAAATCAACACATACTAAAGTACAATCCCGCATCAGTAAAAAGGTTGTGTTGGTACACGAATAATACAACATGAATACAGTTCAGAAATGCTAGCCAATGAGAAGATGGATTACAACAGCCGAAGGCTATTCAGCCAATCTCAGACTAGAGTTTGCTCTGATCTGTCATGTGTACTACTGCAGTGTGAGAGCGACACGTGAATTGGTTTTCGGTGAATGGAATCTGTGTTCGTGTTAAACAGGTGAATAATAGTGAAATTGCCCTGGTTGGGAACCGAAACCAGCTTCGTGTAAAGCGAAATTTCGTGTTAAGCATTTCGTGTTATCAGTGAAATTTTAATACAAAATAAGAAGGCCGTCAGCCGGGAATGCAAAAGCGGTTCGTGTTAACCAGAATTTCGTGTAAAGCGAGTTCGTGTTAACTGGACTTCACTGTTTATTCAATTCAAGTTCCTTGTTCTCTAACAGCACAGATATAACTCATAAGTAGAAGTTTTTCCTAACTCATTTTATAATGTAAAATAAAATAAAAACAAAATTCATGCACTTACCTTGCTAGGCTGTTTCGGATTATCCTCCTGTCCCCTCCCCCCCCCCTGCCGCCCCCCTCCCATCCCCCCATTATTGGAGTTACAACACCGCATGAAACTCAAAGCAAACAATATGATGATCTGAATTCCCCAGAAAAAAAATGTTTCCATTTTCCTCTTAGAAGAGACCAACGAATGAACAGTTGAAATGTTTGAATGGGGGAGGGGGGGATGGGGGCGGGGGTGGGGGGGGGGGGGGGTAAGTTGGCTTCCAGGAGGAGAGAAAAACTGCGATGACTGAACCCCTGGCTTGTCATGTTTGTTTGTCTCCATCCCAAATGACAGTAAGTGCGGGCAACAATTCTCGTAGGGTTTGCTTGTTCTGTATTATTATCGTTTTGGTTAGTGAGTTTGGGAGGAGGGAGGGGAGGGGGTGGGGGGGGTGGGGGGGGGGGGGGGGGTAAGAGTAAGAATGTAGAAACAAATGTCATTTACTTTATTTTTTGTTGCTTTTTAATGTCGGAGGGTAAATTTGGAAGTGAGTTATATTGTAGTTTGTAAATATGTCTTTTGTTGAGTTTGAATTTATTATTGTTTTGGGAGAGAGGTGAAGAAATATAAATATTGAAATTGCGGGAAGGGTGATGTGATTACCTTCATTTTGTAAGTTATTCATATGTGTATTTTTGCACCTTTGTTTTAGTGCATCCAAAGATCTGAGTGGTTGAGTCCGTTGCTCTGCGGAGGCGCTGGGTGGTACGATTGTGAGAGTGGAGGCTGGCTGTTTCACTCCTCATGGGATTATGACGCCGTCCCTGAGCGCTGTTGCGAGCGTCGGTGCAGACACGCGTTTAGCCCAGGTCAGGTCGTCCCATATAGTGTTTATTAACCTGCTTTAATTAAGTCTTTTCCATTTGTAAACTTGTAAAAAAAGGCATGAGACTAATTTCGTTTCCTTGTGGTGACAATACTATGAAAGGAACTTTGTCTCAGTGACAGAAATATTTTGTATTCTATTTATTCAGAAGGAGCCATGTACTATGAAGGACTTTATCACGAATCGAAAGGATTGATTTAATCCAAGCTTGTCATCTGTGCTCCTGCCAAGGAGATCCAGTAACGTGTGAATTATATATTTTTTTCTCAATTTTCGTTATATTAAGGATGTCTCGACGCGAGTGTTTTCGTCTATTTTTGTAGGAAAGTAAGTTCAGAGGGGTGTCAGGGATTAGTTAGTTACTGGACGTAAGGGTAGTGGTAGCGCTTATAGTTTGCACCCCGGAAGAAGGGATCGTGACATTTTGGTGGCAGCGGTGGGATCGAAATTGTTAGGGGGGGGGGGGGGGGTAGTTGGTGGATCGTTAGGTCACATTAGGTTAGTACCCAGAGGTTAGTGTTTTGTTTCTTTGTTGTCGTGGTGTCGAGTGAGTGACTAGGTGGGCGGTTGGTCGGGAGTGAGGGAGTATTGCTCTAGGCTCATACCCCGAGCAGTGTGAAACGGGGGGTTGTTGTGTGTAACTCTGCTGCCAAGGCCTGGGCAACAAAGGACCCTCCGGCTCCGTCTTCTGTTCGTTTATCATTTATTTGATTGTCTCGTATTAAGTGTTAAGTGTTGTGTGTTCGGTGTTTGGTTGTCGTTCAGCTCTCGTTTTTCCTTGAGTGGCAGGACACCGTTTCCGGGCACAATGCTGACCAGAGCTGGCGATCGTAGGGCTATAAAGGACCAGGCATCGGCCGACTCGTTGACTGCTGGAACCACCCCGTCGCGTCAGACTAGAGCAGCGGTCACTGTGAGTACGCCTTCCTCCCATAACCCTCGCATGGCGGCATTTTTATCCCCGTTAGAGGTTCGATAGGACTAGGCGTTTCTGACCCTTATGTCAGATACAGAGAGTTAGGGATAAGCATGGGATTGACGGACGTAGTGATGGAGTCTGTTAGTAAAGATCAGGAGTCTGCTGACCAGGATATGAGGTTACTAGAGAGTAAATTCGAAGCTGAACGAAAACAGAGTCAGATCGTAGGGCAGAACAGGAACAGAGAGAGTTAGATCGTAGGGAAAGGGCTGAAGAAAGGTCAGATGATAGAGAAAGATTTCAAGCCCAGCTAGATGAAGAAAGAAGGGCTAGAGAACAGATGTTAGCACAGCAAAGTCAGCGTAGCCAGTCAGATGCGAATTGCGTCAGACTTCTACCTTTTGATGCGAAGGAAGACATAGAGAGCTACCTTCAGCACTTCGAGCAGATAGCCGAGACTCAACGTTGGAGAAGGGAAATCTGGTCCGTTAGATTATCACCTTTACTGTCGGGGGAAGCTAGAGAGACGTACTTGAAGTTGAGTCCAGGGCAAGCCCAAGATTTCAGTGTCGTTAGGGATGCGCTACTGAAACGTTTTAGGAGGGACGCTGATTATTACCGCAAACAGTTCAGGGAGGTACTTAAGGAGGGTGCTGAAACTTTTCGCCAGTTTCTGAATAGGTTACACACACTAGTGAAGAGGTGGTTCTCGTTAGCCGGGAGAGACAGTGAGCGTGTATTTGACGTGTTGGACGCTTTCATCACTGAGCAACTATATTCCATCATGAGTCCGGAGTTAGAGCTTTCGTGAGGGAACGACTTCCCGAGAACGATGGAAAGGTGGCAGAGTTAGCTCAGCTTCACATAGACGCTAAGAGGGCAGTGACTAGGAGACCTGTGTTTGGGGGGGGGGGGGGGAGGGGGCGCGTACCACCTAGAGGGGGACCCAGATCCAGCGACCCGACTGTTAAGGTAAATAAACTGTCTGATGGAAGTAAGAAGGAGGAGGCTAAACTAAAGGAGGGTCAGGCAGGAGGTCGGCAAATTGAGTGTTACAGGTGTGGGAAGAAGGGACACATAGCAAGACAGTGTAGGCAGCCTAACCCTTTGAATCAGATGACCGTAAGCCCAAACGCCAGTCTGATTCAGGGAGAGCTCATTAACACCACCGTCCGTAGCATTCAGCCGTACAATCCTTGGAGTAGAGGGCGACTCAGGGGAAACCTGTTAGAGTTATGAGGGATACGGGGGCTGAGATGGGAGCTGTAGCGTCAAGATGGGTGCGACCCGAAGATCTGACAGGTCGTGAAATCAAAGGCGTGTTGGCTTATCCATCCAAGGCAGGGAAGTACCACAGTGCGTTCGTAGAGGTAGACTCAACGTTTGTTAAGGGGACTGTAGAAATGATTGTCATCGAAGATTCTATCCCTGATGTCATACTAGGCAACTGGGTAGTCTTCAAAGAAGGGCAGCGTAGTCTCGTAGCTGTAGATGGGAAGGAATGTGCCGTAGCTGCTGCGATACAAACCCGAGCTCAGGAGAGGGCAGAAGGCCATTAGCCATCCCAGAATCTCTGAAGCTGGATATGACTCCAGACCAGTAGAAGAAGGGGCAAGAGGAGGATGAGACTTTAGCTAAAGCTAGGAACTGTGCTAAGCAAGGAACCATCCCGAAGTCAGGTAGAGCATCAGGAAAGTTAGCCAAGGGAAACCTAAAGAAAGCCAGCGCTAGACAGAAACGGCATTTTAACAGAAAAGCCAAACGCTGCCAGTTAGAAGTAGGAGACGAAGTGTTGCTTCTGCTACCCACCAAACGCAACAAGCTAGAAATGAGTTGGCGGGGTCCCTATGAGGTGGTAGGGCGACAAGGGGCGTGTGACTACCACGTAAAGGTAGGGAGCAAAAGCAAGTTACTCCATGCTAATCTGTTGAAACTCTTCCACGAGAGAGTGAGCGTAGCTACCGCCGTAGTAAAATGTGAAAAGTGGGTGCTGTCCGTTGTTGACAACGTACCGACAGTGACGTTGACAGCCGTTGAAACACCCAGAGACGTTCACTTTGATTCTGAGTGTCCAGACGTACACCAGACATTAGAGACTTGGTGGAGCAGTGCGCAGCCATTTTACCGACTTACCACTGCGCACTGCGTTAGGCAAGTGCGAGATAAGACTGGAAAATGACAGATCAGAACGTACCAGCTGATTTTCTGAGTAGGAATGTCGTCGTGAAATGATTAAGGAACAAAAGCTAGTAGTTTTGTCTTAGGGGGGGGAGGTGTGTCACGACACAGGTTTTTTTCGTCTAAATTTGTAGGGGAGTAAGTTTAGAGGGGTGACAGGGATTAGTTAGTCACCGGACTTAAGGGTAGTTTAGGTGAGTCATTTGGCCTTTGCACGGGTATTTGCTGCTGTACGGGTGTCGAAGGACGGCGTGTAACGCATGTGGTCGCTAAGTCTGCGCGATCGGGTGGTCCCCGTCTCACGCGAATGTACATCGCACAATTTACCGAGCGCATTTTTGCTAAACCTTACAATATCAAAATTGTTAGTCAGTCGTTTTCAAGCAGTGGAACGAAGCGGTCGCTCCCAAAACAGTTCTCTGATGGAGGATATTGCGGGCGTGTTTAGCCATTTGCTGGAGTCCTCAAGTAGCCGTGTCGTCCCTCTGTGACGACCCTACGATACGGCCCTGGTCGCTCCGGAGCCGGTGTCCGAGGAAGAGAGAGAGAGAGAGAGAAAAGGAGAACTGCGACGACTGAACCCCTTGCTTGTCTTGTTTTTGTTTGTCTTCGTCCCAGCTGGGGCGTCTTCACGGATGGCAGTAAGTACACGCAACAATTCTTTAGTGGCCATTTGCTTGGGGAGGGGTGTGTGTGTCTGTGTTTGCTTGTTCTGTTATTATTATTAGTTTGGTTAGTGCGTATTGGGGGGCAAGTGTAAGAATAGAATGTAGAAGTGAATGCCATTTGTGTTATTTTGTAGTATCTAGCATCGGAGTGTAAATTTGGAGGTGGGTTGTACGGTGACGTGTAAATATGTATTTTGTTGAGTTTGAATTTGTTGTTGTGGGAAAGGGGTGAGGGAATATAAAAGACGGCAGTTAAAGGTGTGGGAAGGGTGATGTGCCTTTCTTTTGTTGTTAGTTATTGATATGTGTATTTTTGCACTTGTGTTTTAGTGATTCCAAATCCAACGTGATTCCAAATCCAACGGTCGTAACATCTAAAACCTAAAGATCTAAAGAACCGGCTAAGTCCGCCGCCCTGCTGTGCGGGAAGGCCTGGGTGGTTCATTGAGTGTGGAGGCTGGCTGTGTCACTCCGTCTGGTGGGTCAACGACGCCGAACCTGAGCGTTGTTTTGCGAGTGTCGCGGCACGCCCCATGTTTAGCCAGGTCGGGTCGTCCCATTCAGTAATTTCTAACTTATTTAAGTTAAAGTCTGGTCTATGTGTAAACTTGAAAAGGACGTTGTGAGATTAACTTTGTTCCCTCGAAGTGACGAGGAACTTTATCGCAGTGTCAGAAAGATTTTGGAATATTGTATTTAAAAGCAGCCTGTGTTACAAAAGGCCTTATCGCGGAAGCAAGAGCGTCGAGCTGAGCTGAGCTTGATGGTTGTGCTTCCGGCGAGAAGGTCTAGTGACTTGTAAAATATATTGAGTTTGCTTAACTTTCATCTGTGCTTTCTATATATTTTACATTGTGTTATTTGAAGTATCTTGTTATTTAAAGGAGCCTTGTGCATTGAAGAACCTTATTGTGACCTTGTTATGTGTGCTCCCGCTGAGGAGATTTAGTAGCCTGTATTCATTTTTCTTAGTTGTCTTTGTATTTTATTAAGGATATTTGTTTTATTATATATTTATTGTTATTTTGTATTGTGTATAACGGATATTCCGGGTGGGGAGTTTGGACGTGTGTGTGTGTGTGTGAATGTGATGTGTGAGTGCGTGGTTAGGATTGAGTGAGGATATTTTGAGTTATTGTTATTTTATAAATGTTGGCGTAATTGTTCCTCTGGTGTTTGTGTTAGTGTGGGTTGGTTGTTCTCGAGTGGTAGCGCTCATAGTTCGTGCCCCGGAAGAGGGGGGCGTGACAAAGGATATTTGTTTTATTATATATTTCTTATTTTGTATTGTGTACATTGGATATTCATGCTGGGGAGTGTGGCTGTGTGTGTGAATGTGACGCGTGAGTGGGGGGTTAAGATTGTTTGAGAATATTTTATTTTTTGTTATATTGTTTGTATGTAATAAATATTGTTGTGATTGTTCCATTGGTGTACAGGTTGTTGGGGGGATAATCTCGAGTGGTAGCGCTCATAGTTCGCGCCCTGGAAGCGGGGGTCGTGAGAGCGTGATAAACAACACATCTCAAATGAAACTGTTACCTTGCAACTTACGATTTTGGGTGTGTGGCGTTCAAAGGGTCGTAACTTAAAGCTAACGCAATGTAAAAAAAAAACAAACCAGTTTATAATATTGTATCCACAAGTGTGTAAGCTTTTTCGTGGTGCAGACATAATTTTAAAATATTCAGATATAAGAAAGATATCATCTCCAATGTTGTTTTTTATACGTATAGTTTACAATTACCATATATGGCTGTAGCGAGCTGAATTGAACATGTACAAAGATATTATAACTGTGGTAAATAATCACAACCGTAATAAACCCCCACCCTGGGGGACTTGGGTGGGGTTGACTATAGTTTAGTTCCCAGGGTCACCCTGATCAGCCTCACAGGGTGGGTTTTCCCCTCTATTCTGGGGCATGTGTTTCTGTCTCCCCTTGGTCCATTTACCTGTATTTTCCTTTTAAACTCTCCCAGCTGTCTGCGCTGTCTGTAGCTCTTGAAATTGGATGTGTGTTGCTAAATGGTCTTAGGTTTATTTAGCGTATTTGACCGGCTGGCGACATACATTCAATATTCTGTTTATGTTTTTTTTTTCTTCTCACAAGCAGTGCAGGCACGTCCTGAGAAAGTCTTGTTGCTTTCGGAACGTTAAGCAATGTACAACCAACCAACCAAACAACCAACCAACCAACCAACCAAACAACCAAACAACCAACAAACCCAATAAATAACTAAATGGGTGGGCTTTTTATTTTATATTATTTCGCCTTACGCCATTCTGGTGTGCTACTACCACTCCTACCCCCGCCCCTTCCCCTAATTTATCTTTATCGTCGCCATGACCATAGTCGCAATCACCATTTCTTAAAAGCAACAACACCATGATTGCATTATCATTGTCATCACTATCTGCACATACATCATCATAACCACCATTATTGTCCTACCATTGTCATCACCAGCTACACAACCATCATCGTCACCTTCACCACCATTGTTGCCACACGACCGTCATTACCATCTACACAATCATCATCATCATCATCACCCTTACCACCACTGACTTTATACCTTAGACTGATGAGGTATAGGCCACTTTTCCTAAGTATAATAGTTGAGTTTGCGTTTCGCACCAATCCTTGAGGGTCATGAGGTATTCTGCCGAACTGGACTAGTTGCTGACACGGTAATTCTGGATTAAAACAAAATGTGGATTGTATCCCAAAGTCTACCGTATTGTTTGGAGCTCAGATGCGTTTATCTTTTATGAACATTCTTTTTTTTTTTTTTTTTAAAAATACGGTTGACTTTGAAATGAGACTGGGTCGGGTGCATTCCGGAGCATGCACATGACGTTTTTGGCGTGCGGGGAAGAAATTTTGGTATTTACTCTGTTCTCTTCAGACATGCCGGCAGCCAAAGACTTGCATATTAATTATAAAGATGTGCGCGCGGTGGTGCAGGCAGTCAGCCGGTGGGCTCTCTCATGGCGAGGGAAACAAGTGATCATTCATACGGACATCACGGTGACAAAGGCTATCATTAACAAAGGGCGCTCAAAAGACCACTATGTCAATAGTCTGTTGAGGAAGATGACATGGGAGTGTGTGAGAAAGAACTGCAGTGGTCAGCGATGCACGTGGCTGGCAGCGTGAATGTGTTTGCCGATACTATTTCCCACCTGCACGAAGGACGGCTGGCCATGTTAGGACAATTGCTAACGAATTGGCACCGGGGCCGACCGCCTGACACCCACCTTCTGAATCATGTCACAGCCAGCTCTGGCTTTTGTGCTAAAATAATAATTAATAATTACGGTATTTATAATGCGCTTATCTTATAATAATTATAACTCTAAGCGCGCACTCACAACTCGCGCACGCATGCGCACGCTTTAGACAACGACTCACGTACAACAAATGGTGGAATACATTGCGACAGTCAGCTTTTGTGGGGAGTGTGGTGATATAGTGCTAGAACTGTTGAAAGAGGTGAGTTTTGAGGGCGGACTGAAAGGAGGAGAGAGAGAGTCTTTCTGACGGAGAGAGAGTGGGAGAGTGTTCCAGGTGGATGGACCATAAACTGAGAAGGAGCGGGAGCCGAAAGTGCTGAGTTTGGTGCGGGGAATGTGGAGACGGAGAGGGTCGGAGGCGGAGCGGAGGGAGCGGGAAGGAGTGTAGGGGTGAAGTAAGTTGGAGAGATAGGCAGGAGCGCAGTTGTTCAGGGATTTGTAGCAGAGAGACAGAATCTTGTATTGGATGCGTTGTGGGATGGGAAGCCAGTGAAGGAGTTTGAGCAGGGGAGTGATGTGGTCGGATTTCTTCTTTCTGAGGACGAGGCGGGCAGCATTGTTCTGGACGCGCTGGAGAGTGGAAGTGGTTGAGTGAGGGAGGCCGGAAAGGGGAGAATTGCAGTAGTCGATGCGAGATAGGATGAGAGAGACAGCAAGTTTGGTGGCAGCTTCGGTGGTGAGGTATTTTCTGATCTGACTGATGCGGCGGAGGAGGAAGTAGCATGCCTGGGCAGTGGCGGAGACGAAGCTGGTCATGGTAAGAGAGGAATCAAGGATAACGCCAAGGTTTTTGGCCGAGTCACTGAGGAGATCGGGGTGCTGTCGAGTTGAAGGTGGAGAGAGGGAGGGAGCTGGGAAAGTTTCTGGCGAGTGCTTACCAGCATGGCTTCCGTTTTGTCGTCGTTCAGTTTAAGCTTGTTTGCTGTCATCCAGTTTTTCACGTCTTCGTAGCAGTCGGCCGTGCGAGTCAGTAGTGACTGAGTGTTGTCGAGTTTGTCTTTGTCTAGTAGTTGTGAGTCGTCAGCGTAGAGGTGGTGGCGTATGTGGTGAGACTGTATGATGTTGGACAGGGGGGAGATGTAGAGTGTGAAAAGGACCGGGCCCAGGACGGACCCCTGTGGTACTACCCAGGAGACCGTGACTGGGTTGGAGGAGACGCCGTCAATGATGACGGAATGCTGTCTGTCGGAGAGGTAGGAGAGAAACCAGAAGTGAGCAAAGTCAGTGATGCCAAAGAAGTGACGAAGGCGGTGGAGGAGGATAGAATGGTCTATGGTGTCAAAGGCGGCAGAGAAGTCGAGTAGCGTAAGAAGGGAGATGTTGCCCGAGTCGGTGGAGAGAAGCAGGTCGTTTAAGTTGTGTAGAAGGGCTGTTTAAGTACTGTGGTGTGTGCGATAGGCAGACTGGAAGGGACTGAGGAGGTTGTTGTCTGCAAGGTGGAGGTTGAGCTGGTTGACAACAACCTTCTCAAGAAGCTTGGACAGGAAAGAGAGATTGGAGACTGGGCGATAGTTTTTGAGTTCGTTTGGGTCGAGGTTGTGTTTTTTGAGGAGAGGACGGACGATGGCGGACTTGAAGATATCAGGGACTGAACCGTTCTCTAGAGATGCGTTGATGATGAAGGGCAGAAGTTTTGGAAGGCCGTCCCGGTAGAGAGAAGCTGGGAGGGGGTCTAGTTCGCAGGTTTTAAGAGGCATGGACTTTATGGTCTTGAGGACTTCTTCCTGAGAGACGGGGCGGAAGGACGAGAGGGGGATGCCGGAAAAGGGGGTGTCGGGAGGGCAAGGAGGAGAAGGCAGAGAGTCGAGTGTGTTGCGCAAAGTTTGAATTTTGTCGGAAAAGTAGGTGGAAAAAGCGGACGGGAGTTCTTTTCTACTGTGTGTGTTGGGGAGAGGAGTGTCTTTAGGAGTGCCTAGCTGTCTAGGTGCCGGGTCTAGTCTGAGACATGTGGCACAATACCTCAACTTTGTACGCCTTTTGCTTTTAGAATGCGGGGCCGGAACCGCACCCATACCAAGACTCATGGATGATGAAAAGCACATTGCGGGGAATTGAGCGAACAAAAGGCTGCCCACCCTAACGGCCGCAAAACCTCCGATGACCCCGCAACCTTTTCTTCAGATTAAACAAAAACTTGATTTGCGCAGCTCTAGGGACTGCGTCTTCTGGGCAGCGATATTGGTTATGTTCTTCGGACTTCTTCGGCGATCCAATCTTTTCCAAGATGGTGCAGGTTTCGATCTTGAAAAGCTAGATACTGCTTTATTGTGAGTGACAACAGTAGTGTCAAGATACTGGTTAGGTGGAGTAAGACAATTCAGAAACTCGAAAAAACTCTAGTGATCGCGCTACCGCTCATGTTGCGTCACCCTCTGAGCCCGGTGACGGCAGTGATCAATATGTTTATAGCGCTAGGCCCAGGGCCGCCTAAGGCACCGATCCTTCCCCATGAGGGGATCGGAGTTTAACAAACGGTTGCGAGAATTGACCCGCTCTGCTGCTGAAGGGGTTTATATAAGCCATAGTTTGTGGCGTGGCGGGGCTACCTGGGCGCTGTCTTGTGGAGTGCCTGGCGGCGAGGTGGTGAAGTGTTTGAGGGACTGGAAAAGCACTGCATACCTATCATCCGTCGACCAAATACCTCAAAATATTCAAGATTTCTACAGAAGTGTACTTCTTTAGAAAATACCGACATCTTGAACCCTCAATTGGGTTAAGAAAAAAATGGCGTGTTCCCGTGAGGTTTGGGCAGAAAACAACCAGTAAAACTACTGGTTGGGTTAGATGTTGTCTTACATGTTTGACAAGTGAGAGTCACGGGAATAAAACGCCTCCTTTATTTTGCCCAACTGACAGGAAAATGTTGGGTCAGTGTATCAGCTTGAGGAAGTAGTGTGGAGTTGAGCGTGAGATTGAGGTGTGATAGTGAGAGTGTGTGGGTGGATGCAGAGCAGGGGCGATGCGCGCTGTTCTGACCAATCCTCGCCCAAGTTCTGGTCCGGAACTCTGACCAGCGATTAATTGCCCGAGAGGGGCGATGATGTCTGAACAGCAAGAGTCGGGGAAAGGGGTGGGGGGTGGGGCGTGAGAGTGATTGGAGTTTAAACAGTAAAAATCCTTGACTCCTAGAGAAAGTCAGACAGTGCCTGTGACGTAAACGAAGCAACTCCGTGGCCACGCAGACATACTCTAAATATGACGTAATTCTCTCTCTCTCTCTCTCTCTCTCTCTCTCTCTCTCTCTCTCTCTCTCTCTCTCTCTCTCTCTCTCTCTCTCTCTCTCTCTCTCTCTCTCTCTCTCGCTCCTTCTCACACATATGCGCGCATCTCCATGAGGCATAGATCCTCATGTGCCCGGAGGGTGCATGAACATATATGCCTCTTGAGGATGTTTGGAGCGCGCGCATGCACTCACGCACTCGCACACGCATACACACACATCGACGCGATTTCAAAAGAACATGCAGGTGTATTTAGTATATCATGTAGCTAGGTAAAGTCAACCTGATTTTACGCAAATTATAGCAAGATTGAAATTGTACCGTGAATTTTAAGTTTTGTCACCATTTTCTCAAGTCTTGAAGCGAAAGCGAAACTCTTATCACGTTAAATATAAAATTACGTAAAAACAAAAAATACGTCGTGACAAATGACGTTTGACAAACCAATGACACATTTGCGCGCATCTCCAAGAGGCATAGATCCTTATGTGCCCGGAGGGCGAATGAACATCTATACCTCTTGAGGATGTTATGAGCATGCGCACACGCACACGCATACACACACATCGACGCGTTTTCAGAAGAGCATGCAGGTGTACTTAGTACAGGATGTAGTAGGTTGGTGTTGGTTTTCAATTTTCAAAATGCTAATATCTCCTAGACTAATTAACCCTCTAACTTCAAATTTGGTCCTACTAAAGTATATATAAAGAGCTTTATGCATAGGAGTGTTTGTGTAACTTATTCGAAGGTCTAGGTCACACAAGGTCAAAATATATAATGAAATAAATATTGGTACCACTTAAAGTTGGTACCGTAACAGATTCACGAGGATTTATTTTCAGATTCATGAATCCCAATAAATAGGATTTAAGGTTCACGGTGGAAAAAACGATAACGACTATTTCAGTGCCCCAAAACTCTGACATTGGGGCGGGATGAGGGGGGGGGGGTGGTCTACACCAACCCCAGTGTGGGTATTGATTCGAACAACGCGAAGTAATTTCGTATTTCAGAACGCTTTGGGTGCTTTTTCATGGAGCAACACTAGCGCGGCACAAAGTAAGTACCCCCCAAAAAAAGTCTACAATAAGTCGCTGCTTTTTTTTTTTTGGAGGGGGGGGGGGGGGGGTAGGTCACGTAATAATGTTTCCGCAAACTGGAATTGGTTATGTGACGTGGATATGAAAAGTAAGAGCGGACATCTCCGACGTCAACAACCTTGCTGTAGAACTGGTAACGTAATGTGCACTTACCTTCTTCGTTTCTTCTCTGACGGCCAATGCCAGAGAGATGTGGGTGCAGTGATCTTCTAAGTTCGGAATTATAAGCATCTGCAACAGAGGACTAAAGATGAGTAAAGACGAGGTGACATATTTTGGCAAGGTGTTGTCTCAAGGTGATCTCTGCTAGCAATAGATGGTTGCGGGACCGTCGCAATTTAGAAACAGCGTCGCATTATGGTCACGGTCTTTTTGAGGAGCTACATTTACGTAACTGCGACGGAACATTCGCGCCCGTCTCATTTCGGCCTCAACACGACTTGCCGTCGCAGCACTGGCTCACACGAGTTGAACCCCTAAAGACCGACTAGACAGTGCTACGATGACTATTTGTATTTGTATGAGACCAAACGTGGACTATCATAAATGAGAGGGCACACACTGGTCACTCTTACAGATCTGTGGATGTTAATTGCTCTTGCCACAGATAAATGAAACATCAATAAAAGGTCAAAATAATAGAATATCATAGTCTATGAATGCTCAAATCTTAATAAAAAATATTGCGCTCTCTCAGAAAAATAAAGATCTTGTCCGGGGGTAAGGGCCTACATCCCGGAACAAAACCTTCAGAGAGTCTGTTGTGAAGTGTTTATATCTTGTGTCAATTAAATCGGCACAAGACAGCAAAACGTGTTTAACAGAATACTGTTCGTCGCAGGCATAACACCATGGACGCTCCTCCTGTTTTAGTAAATAAGTGTGCGTAACACACGTGTGCCCGAAGCGAAGCCGAGCAAGGACAGTCTCCTCACGGCGGCTGCCGCGGCGGTAAGGTGGACTGTCGGACACCATAGGAAGAGCTTCATGCAGCGTATTAGCTTCCTCTTTGTCCCACTCGGACTGCCACTCACGGGCTATGTACGCACTAATCACAGGTCTAAAATGACTATGAATAGTCTTTGCGTCAGGGACAGGGTCGTTGCGGGCATCGTTGGAAGCAGAATCTGCGATCCTGTTGCCTTCGATGCCCACATGCCATGGTACCCAAATAAAAATGATGTCATAATATTCCTTTATATAATCTGCGTAGAGCTTTCTAATCTGCACCAGCAGTGGGTGGTCTGTTTCTGCGCCCTGAATGGATTGCAGGGCAGAAAGAGAGTCAGACAGAATCAGGAAAGTTCCTTTCCCTAGACCGATAAGCATGCTTGAGTGTCAGCAGAACCGCTTGCTGTAATAATTATGCAGGGGGGGGGGGGGGATGACCATGTACCGAGGTGAGAGAGTACAGGTCATTTCTGTGTCCGGACTGCAAACTTCCCACATGTCTGACTGGTTTGTAAAGCAGCCGCCGTCACCCGAGTCCAGCTGGTCACCTTCCACGCAAGCAGCGGGGGATCACCAGTCAGCAGTGGGAAAGGCTCATCAGCTCCTGTAATCGTGTCTTCCCTAAAGCTCAGATTCGAGTTTCCTCTATTTTGCCGGCTGGACAGGAAAGAAACTCTCGCTTGAATTAACGTATCTTCCGTCCAACCCCAATTCGTCCACGTGGCAAAGAAGCTGGGCGCCACGTTCATTGAGAATGCCGGACTATTTCACACTCCAAACGGATTACCTCGCAAAGCGATGTACCGTACCGACAACAACGGCCGGCTTGATCCCATCATGTGGGTACCCGCAGGCTGGCTGGTAACATCAAGTACGGCGGGGGAGACGGACACCGGACACCCTCTCAACGGGACACTAAACCTTATGAGGCTTCTGCTAATCAGCTTTACGCGGACGTTGCGGCGGGGCGTGCACTGTCAAAATCATAAGCAGAAACAGCAGCTAATACAACAACAGCAACAACTACCGCGACAACCACATCTACATCAGCGTTATGAAGAGTTTCAGCACCTGCGGCGGAGATAAAAGTATCGCATGTTCAAAAATTCGGTTTCAGTTAACGACGAAACAACCTACCCCAAGCAACGGATCCGCTCCAATTCCAATGTGCGCCATGATACATAAAGGAACTTACGCGTTTGGAAAGCGTGAGGATCCAAAATATCTTAAGCGTCACCGTCAAATCATCCGGTAAGTTAATGCGTCAAGGATTCTTTGCGGCTGGATTCGGGGCCTCGGTTCTAGAGCCCCCCAAAATAACTAAGGCCCCGGCCGGAGTTATACACTAGCCCACAGAGCTAATGGCGGGAAGCGCCGTGTGTCCGTTTTTAATTGTGTGCGTCGGGGTGTGTCAGTGTCAGTTGATCAGAGGTTGGCTTAGAGAGAAGGGAAATGGATCAGAAGGATAAGCTTAAAAATAGCTTGGCACCTAAATAGCTTGGCCAACCTCGGTTACTTGTATGCTACTCGCAGTTAAGTTAAGGACCATGCTGAACAATTATTGTCATGATTTCACATAAAGACGCAACTCTGTCCAATTTTAAGATTTAGTCTTAGAACTTTTGGACACAATTGGACAGAGTTGTGCTTATTTAACTGCCTATTGTCGTGACTAAATATTAAATGCGGGGTCTGTACGCAGAGTAAACGCCGTTGACGTGCAGGTGAAGGTGCAACGGGAACTGAGTAACTTTCTGGCTCATCCGGCAAAACGGTACATCGCTTAGATGCTCCTTATATGGGCGCTACCATTTTAGGAATGGGAAACGACAATTTCGATTCCCGATGCTTCAGCGTGAAGATTCACAGTGAATGGCCTCAAAGATGGCTGACCGATGTTTGCCTGTTCGTGCTTTTATTCACGAGGCCATCCAGTGCAGGCAGTCCTCAAGCGGCTTGCTAACGATGTATATATTTCTAAACATTTTTTTCCTTGCATATCGTTTATGCGACACATCACCGATACGCCATTGCGGTTATTTTTAGTTCTACAGCATATGAACCTGACTCAGTCCTAGCCTACACTGACAAGATAAGTTGCAAATTGTATAGAACTTGTTTGCTTGTCTGCTTTAGAAAAAAATACTAATGAATTGTGTTGTAAACGTGCTTCTCAGTTGTCCGTTGCCTGATGTTGTTCTACTCGACGGGAAGAACAAGAAGTATTCGGCTGAAAAATGAACCGCTGCACAGACAGACGAGATAACGAGTCGGCGAAGGTATGTGATACATATTTTTAAATTTCGCTAAACAGTTGAAAGTAACTGGATGTTTACATTGGAAACAGTAGCAGACGATACTGACGGCCGGTTAGAGATCTCTGCGCATGACTAGAAAAGTTCGCTGTTTCCGTACGTAAACATCAGGAAATTGGCAGGAGCACTATTGAATTACTTAGTTCTTTTAATACTTCAAATCAGAAGACGATAGACGAAACGATATCGAAGAATGAGTCCAGTAAGTACTCCGTTTATGTGTGTTTCTCACGATAAGCACACTTCAGATTGATGTAGTACATTCACCACAGCAACTGTGTGTTGCCAAGTATCAGAAATGTATCCCCTGTCCGTAAGATGACAATTTTAGCACGTAACGACAGCATAACGAATCCTGTCAAGTATCACAACTCGCCTGTCACTGCTTTTAACAACCTCCCCCACCCCCCTTTTATATTTTGTGTTCGATGTTCTTGGGTATTATTTTGTTCATGTGATTGCTTGTTGCAAATCGGATCTACATGATTATGTTACATCACTTTTGTAAGTTTTGATAGTTTAGTTTCAAAAACAAAACAATCACATAATCCAACTGGGATTTTAGATATGGTAAGGTTTGTTAGTATTAGTTTCAAGAAGGATGCCATGTTAATTTCAGTGGTAACTTGTATGATCAATGCAGCATACCAGTTTTCTATGCCAGCTACAACAGATGTTTTCCTGTGATAATATGACTGCATTGCTTTTCAGATCATCAGGATACATATACATGCTTTATACTTGTAATGCAAATCCATGTGGATACCTTCACAACGCGGCCAATTGGTTTGTTCTTAGACACTCTTGTAGGGTATGCATGCAGCCTGTGTTTTAATTATTTACACTGTTATAACAGTGTTGAGCCTACAAACAGTTGCTCATCCTTTTTGTTATTTGTTATTTTTGGACATTTGTAGTGTATGTTACGTGCTTTGTTGTATACTTATTCTAAATACATTATCTAGTTATAACCAGTTTGGTAGGTTTCAATAGTTGTAGTTTTAAGAATACTGTCAATTTCATTTCATTTTCAGTGATAATAGTATGAGGAGTACAACATATTCTTTGCCAGCTACCAGATTTATTCGTGTGTATAATAATTTGAAACTGACTGCATTGCAGGTGAGGTCATCACCATGAACATGCAGTACGATGAATCGGTGTTTAATTTCAGAACCAAGTTCACGTGCCCTCAAGGGATCACAGTGATCATACTGTTACGATTGTGGTTGTGTTGTCCTGTGAGAGCATACATGTGTTAATCGTAGGAAACGATCCGATATTTATTTGAGCTATAATGGTTACGATTCACGTACCTTTTTAGTAAGATTTTTCTTTCGTTCGCGTGTAGAGCGGAATTCGCTTTGTTATTATGCTAAGTTTAGCCGGAAGCTGCTAGTACGGTCGCGCGGAGAATAGCGGTCGATCTTTGTTTTGCGTGGATTCGCTGAGTATAGATTAGAACCTTCGAGCAGGTCGCGCTGTATTGTGACCGCGTACGTGTGTCGCCAGAAGGGTAGGTAACATTTCGCTACATTGTATTATAGACACTCAAATAGTCATAGTTGTTTACTGTGCGCGTGAAGTCGGCAGCCAATCGATGTGTTTTTGAAAGATTGTGAAACTTCTGGAAAGATTCCGGCTAGATCGTGAACAGCCTACCATATTTTTGTGTGATATGATTACACACTAGGATTTGGGGCTGAAATTAGTAGCCGAATTTTTATAGCATATTGTAGTTATTCTAGAAAATTCTTTCTTTGTTAATATTTATGAGTTTTAGTTACCTGTTTCGTTCTGATTGGTTGCGTTGTATGATTTTCTTGGATTATTCTGGAAATTGGTTGTATTATAAAAGATTGGTGCTGGAAAGCACATTGGATACATTGTCTTGCATTATCAGTTGTAGAGACACGCAGGTTATCGTAGGTACGTGGCCCGTATAGGGTGTACATTGTGAGAGACGCAGTGTAACGGTGGTGTACGTTGCAAGAGAAACTTTGTGTCGCCAGTGTGGACATTTGCAGAAGAGACGTTGCATCAGTGTTGGTGCATTTGGAAATGCATTGTGTGGAGATCGCATCGCTGAATTAAAATATTGTTGGAACTATTACTCCTGTATTGTCTACATCCTTAAGCCACGTGTGACGGGTTGCAGCTGAATGAAGTTTGTTTAAAAGAACCTTACGTGCGTGCGTCTGGTGTTTATCATACTACGACTACGACCCAACCACGCAACACATACATACTGCGATTTGGGTATCCATTGAATATCCCACCACACCGCAATTTACTCAGTTAGTGTTAAAGTTTACAAATTCTGAACGTACTAATAGTTGCTCATCGTTTCTGGTGTTTGCTGCTGTTGGATAGTTGGTTTTTATTACTTGCTTATTGCAAAATTGTTTAACAATACATGGTCGGGGTCATTCAGTTAAAATTTAACATGTAATTTGCAATGTACGCTAAGTGTTAAAGTATGCTTAGAGGGCATGCCTGCGGTTATTATGCAGGAAGTGAGAGCACTACAGTATGTTTTAGTACAAGCTTGACAATGTTACTATATTTGTACTGAAACTCAGGACTGACTGTGCAACTGGTGATAATGCAGAGGTCACATACTGCATTAAACTGTTTAACTGGCCGGCTGGAGCTTCATTTACTCATTTAGCCAATAGTTCTTGACCCAAAGGCCAGCAACACATTGTCTTTTAATCATCAATGCGGGGCTGCATCCAGGGTGTGGGTGGTCCTAGGGGTTCTGACGCCCTCCCCCACCCCCTCCTCCCCAGCCCACCCTGTTTGAAAAAAACATTTCCGCCAGAGAAAGACATGGGTTATAAGCGAGACCTGATGCATCCTTTTTTGAGGATGCAGATGATCGTCTTGTTCTATACCTGCGTATTTCTCTGTGGGCTGGGGATTGGGTGCCTGATTGGCAGGGGCAGGGGATCTAACTGTTTGTCTGTCCAGCGCTGAGTGATTCCCCTTGGTTTGTGTACAATTCTGCCAGCGCTAGCCTCATCTATCTGGTTTGTGAGTATCTATTGCTCGAGGCAAATTTGTATCGTTACATTGTTGTGTAATGTTCTGTGCATCTACTGTGGGAAATCAGGGTATTCACCCGACCACATACAGTAGTGCACGTTCGTGTATTTAAATGTATGTTTCTCCTGCCTACTTCCTAAGTTCCGGAGAAAGACATGGGTTATAAGCGAGACCTGATGCATCCTTTTTTGAGGACGCAGATGACCGTCTTGTTCAGGGCCGTCCATGATCACCTCGGTGCTGTGGACGTAAAACCCGAACTAACCAACCAACCGTCTTGTTCTATACATGCGTATTTCTCTGTGGGCTGTCGATTGGGTGCCTGATAGGCGCGGGCAGGGGATCTAACTGTTTGTCTGTCCAGCGCTGAGTGATTCCCCTTGGTTTGTGTACAATTCTGCCAGCGCTAGCCTCACCTATCTGGTTTGTGCGTATCAACTCGAGGCAAATTTGTATCGTTACATTGTTGTGTAATGTTCTGTGCATCTACTGTGGAAAATCAGGGTATTTACCCGACCACAGATAGTAGTGCACGTTCGTGTATGTGTATGCATGTTTCTCCTGCTACTTCCTAAGTTCCGGAGAAAGACATGGGTTATAAGCGAGACCTGATGCATCCTTTTTTGAGGATGCAGATGATCGTCTTGTTCTATACCTGCGTATTTCTCTGTGGGCTGGCGATTGGGTGCCTGATAGGCGGGGGCAGGGGATCTAATTGTTTGTCTGTCCAGCGCTGAGTGATTCCCCTTGGTTTGTGTACATTTTTGCGAGCGCTAGCCTCACCTATCTGGTTTGTGAGCATTTCTGCCAGGGTCTGATGGGTCAGAATTTTCATGTCAGTCATAAAAGTATCAGCAATACAGCATCTGACATTACAACATAGATACCAGTTAAGCTACCTCGGATTTATTCTCCTATTCTTTTCATTTCAGAACCTTGTTCACTTTTCTGCAGCACTGCAGTGGGTTGAGATCACAGGTGCAGCAAACTGATGAAACAAATCCATTGAAAGATGTGCAGTCATAAGTCCACAAACCAGAGTTGGTGGATACCCTTTACACCACAATGCAGGCGGTTAGTTTGTTCCTTGGACAATTGCTAACTTTGGTGTATTTCTGTGCGACCAGTGATTGTGCGTGATACATGTTGGTCTATATTTATGCAGCCAGTGTTTGTGGGTTTGCTAACACTAAAGTGATAAAAACGGTGAGCCTGTGTAAATAGTCTCCCATCAGTAGTGATGTGCACTGCTGTTGGACATTTGTTGGGGGGGGGGGGGGGGGGGAGGGAGGGGAGGGGGAGGTGTCAACTTTCTGTTTGGGACCTTCAACCTGACACAAAAGACCTCTTCCATGGTAGACCTTGCTTCCAGTGACCGAAAAATCAAACCACTTGGGGTGTGAGTGTTGGTGGTGGGGGGTGGGGGGTATGTAGGCGTGTATGTGTGTCAAGACTCTCACCACAATATTAAACAATGACTTGGGGAGATGGAGGGGGGGGGGGGTCTAACTTCCCCCAAAAGGAAATTTGTTATTGCATTTCAAATATTTCCCCCCAGATTGTTGGGGGGGGGGGGGGGAGAAACAAACTCCCCTCAAAAGGGATCTTGTTATGGCATTTAAAATATTTTTTTTGTCCCAGATCCACCCCTGCTTACACACACAGTCACACTGACTGGCAAGAGGGAGGAGGGTGGTGATGATGGATGATGAATGGAGGAGAGAGGGTAGGGCTGTCACTATTTTGTTTTACAGAGCCCTGTAAACAATAGATGCAAAGTGCAATAGAGAGGGGAACTACAGTTGCAAGGATCGTGTGTTCCACTGTTGAAACCAAATATATTAGAGGCCTGTGTCACGTTTTATTGTGTGCTAATGCTTCATTATAGGATTATTATTATCAGTTATAAAACAATACATAGCAGCGTATGTTTGCTTTCAGAGCATTGGTGATTTTGATGATTATATAGCCAGGTCCCTGGTGCTGCTATCACATGTGACTAGGGGGCGTCATGCTCAGCCTAAAATCAGTTTGGAGCCTAGGTATGTTACTACTATTTTAAACTGTGTGTTTATATTATTTAACTGTGTTCAGTTATATTATAAACATGCAGATGGCCATTGTTGTTGACTCATGTGATAGCAGAAGGGAGTCTATTATTGCTGGGCCAGCGGGTGTCGTTGTCTATTGTAAACTGTAATGTTGACATTTATTTCCGTGACTACTAAAGCCACAATCTTTATAATTGACAAAAAGTTGGAACCCCCCCCCCCCCCCCAAGTGACTAACACCTGCTATGCTTATTAATTTGATGACTGCTTGGAAAGGTCAAAGGCTGCAGGAGGTCGGCGGTTATGTAAAAGAGATGCCTAACTGGGTGCAATATAATTATTTCTGGAAGCTGAGTAGTTCAATTTGGCACAAAAGTTGCTGATGACAAGATCTATTGGAGGGGGGGGGGGGGGGAGGGGGTGCTTAAATGCGATTGCAAAAGTGAGTCTATGTTTTGGGCCAGTGGTTGTCTGCCCGTTGTCTTAAACTTTCTAACATTTTCTTTCAGTGCCCTGTCTTTTAGGTCAAGGTCACGTAAGAGCAGGAACTATGTTAAAAAAGTAATATTTTGACAATTTCTTTCTCAAATACTATTCACACATTTAGTCCCCAAATTGGTACAAAGATACCTGATGGTAAGACATTAAGGCTTTCCATCAAGATTTAAAACTGTCCATATCAGGATGAACAGCATGACAAAACATCTGTCCCAGGCGCTTTACGGCCCATCGCAGACTTGAAAGGTGCAGGGATAAGTTCTTCTTTTGGCTCACGTGCGAAGCAAAAGTTAGTCAATGTTCTGGGCCAGTAGTCGTCCGTCCGTTGTCCGTGGTAAACTGAAACGTTGGCATTTTCTCGGAGTATATTCAAGTTACAGTCATCAAACGTGACTCAAGGGTACTTCGTGGCAAGACATTTCTAAACATACCAATTTCAGTGACCTCTCACAAAGGTTAAGTCACAGGAGATCAGGAAACATATCAAATATAACAATTTGGGGACATCATTTATTTTTTCTCAAATACTATTCACAACTTCAAACCCAAACCTTGTACAAAGATACCTGATCGTAAGACCTTACACACACTAATTTGGTTGATCCCTTGGAAAGGTCAAGGGTAACAAGAGCTCAAGAAATAGGTCCAAAATGACCATATTTTTACCAAAAATGTTTTTTTCTCAAATACTATTCACAACTGTAAACCCAAACGTGCTACAGAGATACCTAATGGTAAGACCTATCTATGCATACTAATTTGGATGACCCCTCGGAGAGGTCAAGGGTCACAAGAGCTCAAGAAATAGGTAAAAACAATAGCCATACTTTGACAACAAACGTTTTTCATCAGACATATATTACATGTCATCCATAAGGGCTTTGCCCTTCTTGTCTTAAGATTTGTCCATCCTGGTGATAGGCAGACTTCCCACTTTTTTCTGTCCGAGTCAATTTTTTTCCGTGAAATACGGTGAACATTTCCTTGGTGTAGAGCCTGGGTCTTTCACTGCACACTGATTTTGATGACCCGTTGGAAAGGTAGAGATCAGCAAATAGTGTCACAAATAGCTATTGTTTGACAAAATAGTGTTTGTTTCTCAAATACTGTTTACACCTTCCATCCCAACGTATGTACAGAGATGAATGTTAATTTGGACGACCCCTGAGAAAGGTCAAGTTTCACAAGAGATTGGCAGTGTTCTTTTTTATTACTTTTGTTTTTAGAATTTTAGTTTTCATCACATTTCTGCAATGCTTTTCAACCCCGTTTTTCAGAAAGGTAGCCAGCGATAAGTAAGACCATTCTGTGCATAATAATTTGGTTCTCTAATTGCAAAAACCAAGGGTCAGGGGAGGTTGACAAAAGCATGAAAAATGCATAAATTTCAAAGAAAACATGGAATTTGCAGGTACAAAAGCCAACCCTGTATAGCTATTTTGCCATTTTGGACCTTTTTTCAAAAATACTATTTACAAACTTGATACTAACATGTCTGATGATTAACACCTTTTTATGCATGCTATTTTTGGTGATGCCTCTGATATGTCAAAGGTCACAAGTGATCAGAAAGTGTTAAAAAAAAGTGTTTTGTAGAATGATAGCTGTATGCATTTTTTTTTCAAAAGTTTACAACCAAAATGGTCAGAAAGGTCAGTAATCGAACCTTTCTATGAATACTACTTTTCACTACTCACATTGTCAAGTGCGATTGGTAAACGTGTGGCAAACGCACACATTCTGAGACTTTGAAGATGCAAAAGCCAACCCTTTACTTATTTTAGAAAATTTAAACACTTGAAAGATTAGATTGATTATGTGGACTGGTCACGCACGTGAGCCTAAATGGCTTTGCTGTTCTTGTTATTTTTCTTTAGTTGTTTTGCAAGACTTGCCATTTATGGGAATATGGGGGTTCAGCTTGTGCCATTTGATCTGTGTGTGCCAGTGTGCAATCTTCCAGCCCCCCCCCCCCCACCACCACCACACACGCAAGGTCTGGTGTCTCAAGGCCTTTTGTGTCAGGTTGTGGGTCCAAGACATAAAGCTGGCACCCCCCCCCCCCCCCCGCCCCCCCCCCCCCCATGAGGTAAATGATACAAGTCAAGAACATAATAGCAATAAAACATTAGTGTTTCAACAACAAACCAAGGGGAATTAGTCAGCGCTGGACAGACAAACAGTTAGATCCCCTGCCCCCGCCTATCAGGCACCCATTTTTGTGAGTATTAGTGTTTCAAGTTGTGCGACGCGACAGCAGTTTCACATTTTATCAGCTCATTGAGTGATTCTGCTGTGAAGGGAGCATGAGTTTGAGCAACATGCTTTCTACTTGAAAACTGTCCGTCATCGGGACAGACAGCATAACAAAACAAGACAAAGCTGTTATGGCTCACGTATGACCAATCAACATATCTGTGACTTTTGTGACAATACCAGCACCAGCAAAATCCATGTTTTTCAAAATTTAAGCATTTCTCACACATCTTTCAAACCCCATGCCCTTGACCATTGCGAAGAGTTGACTACATTAGTATGCATATGAAGGTCTTATCATCAGCTACCTTTGTGCCAGAAAAGGTTGGCAAAAATGTCGATAATAACTACCATTATATGGAAAAATTGGCATTGTACACACATTTGCCAACCTCTTGTGACCATTGACTTTTCTGAGGGATCATCCAAAATATGCATAGATAGGTCTTACCATCAGGTACCTTTGTACCAAGTGTGGGTTTGAAGTTGTGAATAGTATTTGAAAAACATATTGCATTTTGTCAAAATACGCCTATTTTGGACCTATTTCCTGATCCCCTGTGGCCTTACTCTCTCAGAAAATGCCAATGTTAAAGTTTACCACGGACGATGGCGGACCGACAAGAGATGGCGGACAGATGACCAATGGCCCAGAACATAGACTCACTCTTGCTTTGTATGTGTGCCAAAATTCTGTCCCAGGCATCCTACTACAGTCGCGTACTTTAAACACAGCTGGGATAAGTTTTTTTTTTTTTTTTTTCTCTCAAGATTTGTTCATCCCAGGAATAGACGGCCTTCCATTTTGTTTGTTACTCTCAAAAATTGTCCATCGTAATATGGAAATTTTCCGTTAACAGAAAGCTCGAGCAACCAGCAAGAATTCTAAAAAAACTTTAAAACGGGCGCGATGCTGCCTGTCATGTCGCTATATGGAAACACACAAAGTGATTTTCTGCCTGCTGCTCATCTACTTTGTTGCTGTGTCGCACAGTACACCATTGTCACGCAGCTATAGGGAAACACACCCATATAATATAAATAGGACTTTTGTTGTTGTTGTTGTACATTTCAAAACTTGTGCAGCTGCTGTATGGATCTCTAAATTTCACTTTACATTGGCTCATAATTCTTTTCAGATATGTAGGCACCGATGTTATTGGCCCCCCTGTGCGCACATCCGCTGGTGCTGTTCATAGCGCTGGTGGCTGCACTGACAGGAACGATTTTAAGACCACAATAATGTGTGTCCCAGTGTGCTGTGTATGTGTGTGGGTAGGTTAATGCACTTTTGTCAGTATGCAAGCAGTATGCTGTTTGTGCCATGTCCTGCAATTCTGTACCCTGTTGCTGGAGCAATTGGGACCGGGATCTCAGGCCCTAAAACATCTCAGTACCTAGTACTTATGTGCTTTATGCGCATGTGTGCATGCTTGTGTGGGTAAGTGCGGCAATTGACTTATATGTGATACCCGTGTAATATTTAATGTTCCTAGTCCGTTTCATTATTTACAATATGAAAGCAGTAAGTTAGTGAGCCTTCTGAAGATCAACAAAGGTATTAGCACTAGCAGGAAAATCATTCGCTTCACTTCATGTCATTATGTGCATAATGCTGTGACTCTTACATGACACAAAGTTCACAATGATATCATTTTCCTCCTGGTGCAGTGTATGTGCTACTTTCTTTCAGTGAATGGCTAAAGATGGTCGAGGATTCATTCCAATGCACTTTTTAAAAGGGCCATAAAAGTCAAAATCTCATGATTTTTGTGAAACTTATTTATTGCGCAAATAACTATATGAGGCATATACCATACTATGCTTCGATAAGACCACTAGTTATCAATAATGCCTTTTAGTGTACATAATTGCAAAGGCACTCTAAATCTGATGCAGCTTCCCAGAATTCCACAGCGCCTCTGGGTTAGCAGTCCATAGGCTGTAATTCCTGCAATATATGTGAAGGCAAAAATAGGATAATAAAGTCTGACATTATTATTATTATTATTATTATTATTATTATTATTATTATTATTATTATTACATGGTATTTATATGGCGCATTTCTCATATTTATAATATAACTCAATGCGCAGAATGTAGCCGCGAACTGAACCCACCAAGCACGCTCACGTGAATCACATCTGGTGTGTCACTGTAAGACAAATACATATAACCGTAAAACAAATACATGTAGATGAAGAAAGGACGATGTGCAAAATACACAATAACAGAAGTTAGAAAGTGCAGAAATGGTACATGTAGTTTGACATTGTGCTGTAATTTCATATTACGTATTGCACTAAAATACGTTTATCATACAATAGGATTCAATTACATTAAAATTTTTTAGCTAATGCATTGACGTGCTGTACAATACTACTAATAATCCCTGCTGGGGACATTATGTGTATGTTAAACCATGAGTGGTGATGATTTACAAGCAGAAACATGCTTTTCACACACAAGTTCTGACTCCAAGGTTCTGTAAGTACTGTGTGTAACAAGAAAGGCAAAGCCCTTATGGCTGACTTGTATCCATCTACATGTGCGTCCTTTGTGACAATAAGTAAAGGGATGGCTTATGCACCACCAAAATCCACATTTTCTCAAAATGTAATCAGTTTTCACACATCTGTCAAACCTCGTGACCTTTGTGATGAGTTGACTAAATTAGTATACATAGGAAGGTCTTATCATCATCAGCTACCTCTAAGCCAAATTTGATTGAAAAAGTTTGCAATATTGTTGATAAGTACAATTCTATCACAGATTGGCATTTTTTTTTACACACATTTGCCAACCTCTTGTGACTCTTTACATTTGCAAGGGATCAACAAAATAAGTATGCATAGAAAGGTCATCACATCAGGTATCTTTGTACCTCGTTTGGGTTTGAAGTTGTCAATAGCATTTTGAGGAAAAATAAATTATGTCAAAATACAGCTATTTTTTACCTATTCCCTGATCCCCTTCACCTTTGTGAGAGGTCACTAAAATTAGTATATTTAGAAAGTGATGCGCAGAATGTAGCCGCGAACATTGGTCTATATATATGTAAGTACTATTATGTAGCTTGCATATGGCAGTGTACAAAGTATCCTTGAGCCAAGCTTGAAGACTGTGGCTTGAATAGGCTCTGAGAAAATGCCAATGTTAAAGTTTACCACGCACACTGGCGGACACACGACCACTGGCCCAGAACATAGACTCACTTTCAATTCACATGAGAGCCAAAAAGCATGCCGAGGCTTGCAATACCCAGTAACAGCCATGGTTTAATGTATTTATCCCACTGTTGTATGATCCCTGTTTTATGTTATGCTAGTTTGATCATTTGACTGAATTGATTGAGCCTATACAGCTGGTTTGCTTACTTTGTTTTCTCTTATAATAACCCTGAATGCGCCTTTATAACAATTAACATGCAGTGCAGATGTGTCTTCAACATTACAATTTGCTGTTATGTTAACCCTATTCATTTGAAATACACTAGTGTGTGAAATACGTTAGACTAAAATAGTTCAAGGGTGGTACGGAATAGCTTGGCGCCTCTAGGCGCCAAGCTATTCTGGCACTACCCTTTTCATTGGCCTATATATATGTAAGTACTATTATGTAGCTTGCATATGGCAGTGTACAAATTTAAAGCTTATAGCCTCAGTATGATATGGGTTACAAATGCTTTAATGCATTCAGCTGCAGTGCGGTGCACGAATTTACATCTAGTGTGTCCCTGGCTTGCGTGCAGTGTTTGGTAGTGTTCTTCACGTCTACTGGCAGATACGTAGCTGGCAAACGGGTCGTGCGTATATAGTTTTATAATACTGTCTGTCAGTTTGCTACGTATGGTCTCCTAACGGCACTGACTCGACTCTGGTTCCACTTAGCTCCCACTTGGCCAGTGGACTGGGATGTGTTATTAATCGAGTATCCGTGTGCTTTGTCAACATTGGGTTATTGACAGCCTATTAAACCAGACATCTTAAAAGCTTTCGCCACAAGAAAGCCAATAATTATTAATCATTATTATTTCTATGACTGATTGTGTGTGTTTGTTGGTTGAAAGAGAGAGAGAGAGAGAGAGAGAGAGAGAGAGAGAGAGAGAGAGAGAGAGAGAGAGAGAGAGAGAGAGAGAGAGAGAGAGAGAGTGTGTGTGTGTGGGGGGGGGGGGGTAAAATGTGGAAGGTGGGTGTTGGCGGGACATTGATTTTAGGTGGGTTGGTAATCTTTATTAAGGTTTTTTAAGCCTCTGATCAGTATGAGCGATGTTTGCGGAAAAAAACCCACTAATTAAGGTTGTTTAATTAAGATAATTAAAGACAAACAAGTGTTCCAAATATTCTCTATTGTCTTATCTCTGGCTGCAAACATAAAAAGACCCAATTTTTTTTCCCCTAGATTTTACGAATCAATGCTTATTCAGAAAAATAATCTGGGTGATTAGAAGGAAAACTCTCATCTAAATATAATCAAGCCAGTTCTGTAGGTAATTATGTATCTGATGCTGAGGCTGTTTGCTCATCAACTTGAGTTGTACCCAAACCTGGGATGGAGTGTTTACACTTGCCCATCCTGGGTTGGAGCAGGGTACAGTTCAACCTTGGTCCGAAGCTGGGTTGAACCCGGGTTGGATCTAAACAGCATTTCATTCCGCGTCATCACATTTGATGTTGCCACACACAAATCGGGGACAGGACGTCAATGCCAGAAATTTCAGTGCCGTTATCGCAACACATTTCATAGCCTTGAACTAAGTCGATTGTGCACTTCGAAAGTGAACACGATTGTTTCTACCGCTTCTAATCCATGTCTGGGCTAATGGTGCTCATTATAAGTTAAACTGAGTGCTGGACAATTTGCCTCCAGCAGTCAACCGTGGCAATGGCAGAGAACATAGTTACACTTCTGATAATAACAAGTGGTTGCCCTTGCCGACCTGACAATGTTCATCAACGTTGTCTCTCAATCCATCGGTAAGGCGACGTTTCTCCGACACACTTACCAGTATGCGCTTTGCAGACGCTGCACGTTGCGAAGTTCGTCGTTCTGTTGTCCAACACGCCTTACTTGCTGACGAGCAGGAATTTCAAATTCAAATAGATAAGTGTACTGTTTGCCACCACCATGACCGGAAGAAACGTCAGAAATTTATAGTAAGAGTTGTGGGACTTTTGGAAAGATGTCTGCCACCATAATTGCCGCCATTGCTTGGGTCTAACCGGAGCGTTTCCGTTAGTGATCGGAAAATCGAGCTTCTCTGATCCTTTCTTTAGTCATAACGGCTGATCGGTTCACCTTAGAGCGTAATGACTTGTATGATTGGAATCAGAATTTAACAGTCTACCGATATAAACTTACTTTAAAAACTGACATTAGAGGCACTTTAAAATTGGACAGAGTTGTGCTTATTTAACTGCCTATTGTCTTGACTAAATATTAAACAACTATGAATGTTCCTAAAACTAAAAAAGGCATGTGAGCTCCAAACAATACGGCAGACTTTGGGATGAAATCCTCATTTTGTTTTGTTCTAAAGTGTTTTGCGAGACATTCTTATAGTGCAAGGTTTGTGTTTTCTTTTTGTTTGTTTTTGTTTTTTGTAGTTTTTTTTTGTGTGCGTGAAAAGCAAACGGATTCTACCGCCAATCTCACAACACGTGGTGAGAGCTGTGTAGCCTCCGAATATTCATCCTAGGGATTTGGGATAGTGGCTGGCCGTGGGATGGGCAATGTCACATATTACAGCAAAGCCAAAAAAGACATATATATATATATATATATATATATATATATATATATATATATATATATATATATATATATATATATATATATATATATATATATATATATATATATATATATATATATATATATATATATATATATATATATATATAATATATGAAAAGTCTCACTTTCAGGTTCGCATAGCGGGGAGGCATTTGCCTATCGCAACATCACAAACCTTGGCTTGAAAAGAAAATCCCCCACCCGTGTCTGCCCTGGGGGACTTGGGTGGAGTTAAGTACTTTTTAGTTCCCAGGGTCACCCTGGTCAGCCCCACAGAGTGGTTTTCCCCTCTATTCTGGGGCATGTGTTTCTGTCTACCCTTGGTCCATTCACCTGTATTTTATATTTTTAAAGTCTCCCTACTGCCTGCGCTGCCTGTAGCTCCTGATATTGGATGTGTGTTGCTAATGGTCTTAGCTTTATTTAGGCCCCATGTCGTAGGTTTATTTAACGTATTGGACCAGCTGGTGACATAGTTTATTACATTCAATATTCTGTTTATTTATTTTTTTTTTTCACAAGCAGTGCAGGCACGTCCTGACAAAGTCTTGTTGCTGTCGGGACGTTAAGCAATGTACAATACAATCAATTAAAAGAAAAAAAATATATGAAGTCTCACCCTGACGTTCAGCATGGGAAGGAGGCTTTTGCCCATCGATATCTCGCCCAAACACAATCCTAGCTAACTGGTATGCTTCGTTTGGTTCCGGAAACTCAGCAACAACCCAATGGTATTCTGCAAATGTGTACATGTGTGAAGTCCCTGATTAAAACAAACAGGATGCAGGAACCTCTTCACAGGGCCATTCACAGCCCGAGAGCAAACTTGTTCAAAAGGATATGCTAACACCATCCTTTAACAATAAACGAGTCAGCGGTACTTTTGATATCAGCCAGTTAAGCTCTTAAAGCCCCGCGACACATGCCGACTGTGTGGCCGATTCTCGAACAGTTTCCAGAACCGTTTCAGTCGGAGTGTGATCGGGCCGGACTACAAAAAAACGTGTTTACTGCCACACGTTCCCGATTTAACCGACCGGTTTGAACCGTAATAAGGTCGAGGCCTGCTTCCTGTTCTGCAAAATGGCTGCTAGTTTTGACAGTGATGATTATGTGCTTGCATTAGCAGCAGTTTTGCATCATATTCGGAAGAGACGGGCGAAAAACATTAGCAACGAAAGTGGTATCTTCCACCATTTTCACACTGAAACGACGTGCTTCGCGAGACGCGCTCTGATTGGTTGAAGCTTACATTCGGGGGCGATTTGTGTTGCAAAACTAGAGCAGGCTCTAAACACACGATTCCCAGCTGATTGAGATCGGATTGGATATATGACTTCATCCGATTGCAACCGGATTGGAATCTGCTACAAAATCGGGGCACAATCGGCATGTGTGGCGGGGCCTTTACTCTCATTTAAAATATAATCGATCAGATTGTGTACACAAATGTTGAAGCAGCTTTATTTGATGCCAGAGACATCAGAAATAGATCAAACTGCTCTGGTTCGACGAAAACAGTGGATTAAAAATCCCAGACAAACACGCGATTCCCACGTTTGTGCAGGCATTTAATCCACCGTTTTTGTCGAAACACCTGCAATTGTGACTTATTTCTGATTTGCGGCTATCGTCCATTGTCGTGCAAGGGAACGACAGCATCTAACCTGACATTTTCTTCTAAGAACGTTGTCATCATTTGGTGTTATTTTTTCCCTACAAAAAGCGCAGTATTTGTACCTGAAGATCTTACATAATCTTGAAATAAAGTTTCCGCGAGCGATCGCAAATTTACGTTTAACCTCTTCCCTGCCAACTAACGTTTACGAAGTCTTTGTTCCCCGAACAACCAAAAGCCACAACTGTCCAAAGAACATGGATACAAAGTGGTCTCAACAAGAAGCATAGATTCTCATGAGCCCCCGCAGTCGCGAAAGGGGCTGGAACATTTGGGAACGTGAAGAAGTCATTCTTAAAGTTAATTAGTGGATCTAAATTTACGAGGCTTTCTAGGCATCCTCCTTAACCCATTCAGCCCTGACGCACTACAGCAGGAGATGGTTCGACTATATTCTGCAACAGATGCACAGTCGCTAGATGACGCCTCCAAAATTTGGAAAATACGTGCGTCGGGCTGAATGAGTTAAGCGAGTGCGGGTGTCTCAAAAACTATTTGTATGTACGATCTATCTGCGGTACAAGGCACGTCTGTAATAGGTTAATTAACCCTTTGACTGCCGAGAAACGTAAACACGATCCAACTGCAAGAGACATCGATCACTTGAATTCATGTTCCTGGGACGCCTGAAGCTCTTTGGCTGTGACCTAACGAAGATTGCAGAAATACAATCTATGTCAACTGGCAATGAAAGGATTAAACCGTTAGTTGCTTTTTGTCGCGAGGATTTTGTCAGGAATCATCGATATATAGTGCGCTAGCGACAGTAAAAGTGTTATTCAAGTCCATGGGCAACTGCCGCACCTACAATCTGTACTACAATCTGTACTAAATCTTAGTCACTAACCGGGTTGTACGGGGACCACTGACACCATGGTATCGTCTGTGAAACCAATCCGTCTGTTATCAATTTCAGTATACGTGGCTGAAACCGTCACCGTCATGTCTTTATTCAAGAAGACAGGTCGGGAAACATACGACCCAAGGCCATCTTTGACCCACGTCATGAACACAAGTTGAGGAGTACTTCCAACCAGTAACTCCAAACGTACACTGCCTCGTGTCATCGTGTCGTCTGGTACTGCTCTGAACGTGAAAAACAACAATATAATGTCGTCTGCGTAAAAAGATTTTTTTTAAAAACCGCATTACTTGTGATGTTGAAAACATGATGCAACACCCCCCCCCCTCCCCACCACCACCACCACCACTACCACCCCCCCACCCCCCCCCCCACCCACCCCCCCATTGTTTTTAACATAACCCGAAAAGAAGAGGAAACCCTTTCTTCTCACCAGGGTGACCCTGGGAACTGACAAGTAATTAACCCCACCCAAATCCCCCAGTGCAGACCTCGGTGGGAGTATTTGGTCAGAGGTAATGATCGTCGCATACTGCTTTTGGAGCATCGTAGGCGATACACGATTTTGCCGCGCCGCCATGTGTGCGTGTTCTGCTGCTATACACGAGGCTTGGCAGCGTTGCTGCGCGGCGTCACTGAGAAACAAACTACGCAAGGAACAGAGCAAGTTTTATTTTTGCTGCTTGATATGCCGCTTGACGCACGAAATCGATCTTACGTGGTTGTCGTAATAGTAGTATGATACAATCACACCAGAAGCACGCACGTAGGGTTCTTGTGAAAAAAACATTCACTCACCTGCAACTCGTCACACGCGACATAAGGTTGTAGACAGATGTGATTACGAGACTCGAATAAAAATGTCCGAGTCGAAGACGATGATATTTGATTCCAGTCAAGTAATTACATCTGTCTGTTTATCGGCACTATATTAAACAAAATTGTTGCTCAATATAATTTATGTACTCAATCCAAAACAAAACTATGCCTCGCGTCATTAATTTTGCGGCTGGTTGCGATGTTCAGACAAAACGCATGAATGGTGGCAGACGGCCGCACATCGTTGTCTACCAGTGCATAGATTTCGATTGACTAGGAAGACATCAGTGCATTGTATAACCGTGCATGTTGTTGAGTAAATTCTAACTGTAACTAGATCACGCATACTTGCGGAAAATACCAGCAGGTTTGTTTATTTTGTTCTTTTCTCAGGTTGTCGATCGCCCGCTGAGTTGTCAATTTCACTTGTCATTCCAGCCCGACTCGCGCGTTTCCTGGCGCCTTTTCTCCGTTCGTGTGTGTGTATAGGATATTCATTTCGAGCATTCATACACTCTAAGAAGTATGTCATTACTACTACACATAAGGAGCGCGTTAATGTTGCAGTGTGAGCATATTTCGCGTTTCCGTTTTGAAAATCGAAGTATCAGCAAGATCGAGTCTTCTTGGTGCGCACTAAGGGATTTTGGGAAGGAAAGTATACCTAGCAAGCTCATGAATATTAATTTGCTTGTTATACAATATACCAATACATGTGTCAAAATCAGGGAAAACTTTATGGAGTGGGTATTACTTATTAGGAAGCCAAGATCTTTGTTTTGACATACCACACAAGGGGACTCTGCAAGGTATAGGGGGTGAATTTTCGGGTCTCAAATACGCAGTTTGGCGTTCATTTACTCCGATTGCTTCTTCAGCATGCATCAAATCATCATTTTAAACATATCTAACGTTCATGTGCACAAAATTCCTTCAAGTTTCACACTTTAGGCACTTCTGAGGTCATAAATGCAAACCACTAAAAATTACCCCGACTGATCCCCACTACCTACCCTGTAGCTGCCTTCGGACCGTCACGACTTATCACCCACATTGTGGGAACGGGCCAAAAAGTGTGCAAGAAAAGTGTTTGTATATACATCTGACAATTCGTTATCCGCCTGTCAGGTAATCCGTCCGTTGTACGCGTGTGTATTTGCTATTTGCCCTCTTACTAGCATTTTTGTGTCTGTAATCTTGGGTAATCTCTGGCATGCTTTGGGAATCTACTCAATAGCTATCTACATAGTGAGGGTTTTTAACCACCCTTTGCTGATGATGGCCTTTGTAACCGTGCTATCTGCATTAAGAATGACCACCTGTTTTCCTGATCATAAAGGGGCCCACTGGCTGACTGCCTGCACCACCGTGCACACCTCCTTATAATTAATTTGGTGCCAGCATGTCTGAAAAGAACTGTGCATAATTCGTATCTCATTGCCAGAACGAGCCCGCCACCTGGTTGCATGCGTCAACATGGACATGTTCCAGTCATACTACACAGCAGCGCGCTGCCGACAGTTAAAGAGATCTGGGGCAAGTTGCATGAGCGAGCTTAGTCCTGCATGGTGCAGGACTAAGCTCGTTCATGCAACTGGCCCCTGGCCGCCAGCAGCGTGCTGTGGCTAACCTGTCATCACCCTTCGTCTGCTCCTTTGCAACAAAGACCTGCCAAATTGGCCTGCACAGTCAGGCCAGACGATGCCGAAACTGCCGACACTGAAGCACACACCTCAGGGTTGCCAGTCATGATAATGATGACACTGTAGCATTAACCAATTTATTTCAGAGAAAAACATGAATACTACACTACTGCAAGAGGTATAGATCAACAGGAGCCCCCCGCAATTGCGATGGCTCATGAGGATCTATGTCTCTAGTCTTGCTGAAACCTCTACGTATACATTTTTCATGGGAGGGCTGCAGCTCTTTCCCCACCGCCGTGAGATGGCCTTAGTTGCCTGCGTGGCGATAAACCCAACTAACTAACAGTAAACTATTTCCTCTTAAATGTACACTTATTTCAGACTACAGTGTGCGATTAGCGACAGTGAAGGAGTTAAAATCATGCATGTAAGATAACCAGCGCTGTAAGACTGCATAAAACTCCCTTGAGTGCCTCGGCGTTTAATGTCTGTGCTGCTGACGGTGTTTGATCGCACCAAGAAACCGCTGGGAAAAAATTGCCTCCCTTGCGGACGGCCTGGCGTTTTAAGGAACCCTGCCAGTGACTGCAAGCTTTGCTTTGTCGCGCGTGTTTTGCATTGAAACTGCTGCAAGCGTTTTTGAATTTGCTGTAATTCTGTCAAGGGACCAAAATTTAGTGCAGATTTAAGTGGAAGATTAAGAAGTAAGTGCAGCTAAATTTACTAGCAGAATCATTGAATGAGGAAAATGTATATCGCAGACTGCGAATAAGTCATGGGGAGTGGAGACGGGGAGCGGTCGTGCCTGCACGCACGCCACCTAACCTATTTAGCGGGGAAAGTTGGTTAGTACTTTATGCTGATACTGACGAGGAAGTGAGTACGTGCGGAAATGAAGGTACCTAGACTAATTAGCGGGGAAAGTGGGTCAGTAGTGACTTTCTACTGATGAGAGGAAGTGCGTACGTGCGGAAGTGAAGGGACCTCACCTATTTAACGGAGGAAAGGGGGTCAGAACGGTTCCCGGCTGATTCTGGCAAACAAACCACCATCTTTCTCCAGTCCGTGACGAAATTGGCGAGCCTGCCAGGATTTGGCCCAAAATATAGTCTCAGACGGGAAAGCGAAGTAGCGCTAGATGTAGTGCTAGGACAAAGTGTCCACTAATTGCAAGCTAATTGATTAGTCTCCTAATAAATTGCCCTGTTAGTACTTCGTCATTGCTGGTATTGTTTTCGTGGTGTATGTTGAAGGCTGTCTGTCGGGGACAATGAGCGAGGCTCTAACCAAGTGTTGTTATAGAAGCTATAACTTATGACACAGGTTCCGTTTGGGTGCGTGAAAATATAATTAAGTTGTCTGGGATTAGGTGCAAGGTGCCTAGCAAAAATTAAACATTTCGGTCCCAGTAGACAGGGGGGTGATCTACGTACTACACGAGTGCTCGCAGGCGAACACGGGAAGTTCGGGCGGCATTGTAGAAAACGGGAGCGTAACCACTCAGGGGAGATATTGTTCACGTAGTCTGTCACGCAGGGTGTCGACAAGAAACTGACCAATATGGCGGAAAAGGGTTCTACGCCTCTCGAGAAGCTGATGAGTATAGGAAAAGAGTTAGGCCACCAGGGCGAGGAACTGAGAAAGTTCATAGAGACTCAACAGAGAGTTGAAAGAAATGATAGAGCGAAAAAGAGGAAATTTGAGAGCGAACAGATGGTGGCAGCAAAAGAAACGAGGAAATTTGAGAGTGAACAGCAAAAGAAAAACTTGTCCTTGAAACAGAGAAGTTAAAGATAGAAGCAGAACTTAAAGCAAGAGAGTTAGAACTGGACAGAAGACGTGAGGAGGCTAGTTCAGGTACGGGTGAGCGAAGGCGGTTCGGGCATGTGGCGCCGAGACCGCAGTTACCGAAGTTCTGTCAGACAACAGGCTCTGTCGATGCGTATATTAGCAGGTTCGAGACGTTCACGGAGCTAGAGGGATGGCCAGAGGAAGAATGGGCCATCAGCCTGTCAGCTCTGCTGACAAGAAAGGCATTGGATGTCGTGTCCACTATGCCTCGAGAACATAGATGCGATTACGATAAGGTCAAGGATTCCATTTTGCGCGCTTATGAGCTCACCAAAGAAAGCTTTCGCCGGAAATTTTGGGAGGCAAGGATATAGCCTGGCGAGACGTATGTGCAGTTTGGCGTCCGTCTGACTCACTATTTCGACAAGTGGAACTGAGTAATGCAGAGATTGTTTACGGCGATCTTAGGGAACTGATACTCCGAGAACAAATTTTCACCGAATGCACTCCAGGACTTGCCATCCACCTTAGGGAGTGGAAACTTAGAACGGTATCAGAACTGCTCGAAGCAGCGGAAAATTATCGCGAGGCGAGAGCGGATGTGAACCCTTTGCATCGCAGGTCTGAAAGCCCAGAAAAACCCAAAGATAAGCGACCAGCACCGGCAGCCAACGGGGCTGTGGGTCCAATCCGCCGGGATACAGTTCAGTCAGGGCCAGCGACAGGGCCGCGATTCCCGAAAGCAAACGGGGACAGACCGCCGGATAGACGTTCTTGTTTTGTATGCGGCAAGACAGGTCATCTTGCGAGAGACTGCCGAGCTAAGCCACAGAAGACTGCCGCGATGCGGGTAGTGCAATATGAGGAGCCAGGGGCTCAAGTAAGAGGAAGCGGCGTGATTGATTCACCGAGCCGTGATGACAGAAATTTTGTCGTGTCGGGTTTCTGTAGCTCGTACACCGAGGGCACGATGCCCGTGCGTGAGGGAATAATTAGAGACAGAAAGGTGCATGTGTTGCGTGACACGAGTTGCTCGGGGTCAGTAGTGCGGGAGATGCTCGTGAGCAAGACAGAGATGACAGGGGAAGCTCGAAAGTGTGTGCTTATCGACGGGACTGTGCGGGAATTCGCGACAGCAAGAATTTCCGTGCACACACCATTCTTCAGCGGACAGGTCGAGGCACTAGTGATACCTAACTCGATGTATGATGAAATTTTAGGGAAATTACCAAGAGCACGGGGCCCTGGTGACCCAAAGAGAGAGTTAAAAGGGCCGAAGACACTCATCACCCCTAAGCAAAAGTGGGGCGTAAACGCTACCCCTGCAGAAATTAAGGAGGAGCAAACACGGGATAGGTCCCTGGACAAGAAGTTCGGTGAGGTTAAGGTTGGGAAAGATAAGGAGATGCACTGGAAGAGGCCGTTTCGTGTACTGGAGAAAAAGGGGCAGCATGACTACAAGCTAGACGTAAATGGCAAGTAGAAGGTCTTCCATATCAACATGCTCAGACAGTACACGGAAAGAGGGCCCAAAGATGTAGCCACGGAATGTCATGGAGGAGCTGCAGAGATCGACACGGGAGAGCAAGCAATAGGCTATCCCGTGCCTTACGCCACAAAAGAGATAATGAGTCAAGAAGTTCCAGAAATACTTGTACGGCAAGGAGTTCGTCCTGCAAACGGATCATCAGCCGTTGCGTTACCTTCAAAACGCACAGCTGCAAAACAGTCGGGTCACACTGATGCGGAGCGCGATGACCTTACAACCGTATCGGTATCAGGTGAAATACATACCAGGAAAAGAAAACGTATGTGCCAACTACCTGAGCAGAGTAGTGTAAATGCAAGGGCAGAACAAGTGAACCCAGTTATAATCAGTTGACAGTCGCTGTGTTGTATGTGCATGCATGTAGAGAGTGCCGGAAATATTGCGAAATCCAAAATGGATGCGCGCCACGTGGTCGAGTGATCGTCGGTAAAACCGTGTTGTTCACCACACCTGAAGTAGCCAAGCCTCATTGCAATTTTGATATTCTTAATATTGTTGTTGTGTGAAACCTACTACTCCAACCGCCCTATCATTTTGATGTTGTATTTGCCGATGAGATACTTTTAATATCTCTGACTAGGTTGCCAAATCGGTACAGTCGTGTGTGCCTTGATATTATAGGCTGTGTAACTGTATATGTGGAAATCAAGTTAGCCATAATATATGACCCTTGAGTTGAGAAAGAAACAATACAGAGTTTTGTCTGGTAGTTGGGGAGAATTGTCAAGGGACCAAAATTGAGTGCAGAATTAAGTGGAAGATTAAGAAGTAAGCGCAGCTAAAGTTACTAGCGAAATCATTGAATGAGGAAAATGTATATCGCAGACTGCGAGTAACTAAGTCATGGGGAGTGGAGACGGGGAGCGGTCGTGCCTGCACGCACGCCACCTAACCAATTTAACGGGGAAAGTTGGTTAGTACTTTATGCTGATACTGACGAGGAAGTGAGTACGTGAGGAAATGAAGGTACCTCAACTAATTAGCGGGGAAAAGTGGGTCAGTAGTGACTTTCTACTGATGAGAGGAAGTGCGTATGTGCGGAAGTGAAGGGACCTTACCTATTTAACGGAGGAAAGGGGGTCAGAACGGTTGCCGGCTGATTCTGTAATAAAAGAATACAGTTACTAGTCTGAGGAAAATTTCTGAATTTGAAAAGAATAGTCCGTTCACAAAATAATTACTTTAATGTTGTGATACGGGTGCTAGGTTAAATTGGATGCATGGACCGGATGTGAAATGCATTTTAGAATATTTTATGTATTTATTGAAGTTAGTTGAAATTGATGTAGAGATGTGAATGAATATTCATGACATCGCGTAAGAATACAGAATGAGGAAGGGGGAGAGACTTGTGTATATATAAGGAACGGAGCGTGGGGAGACAGAAGTCTTGGAGACTTGGCGCTGTGCGTGAGAGAAGAATAGACAAGGTCTGAGAGACGAGAGGAGGGGTAGAATGATGGACAGTACTGTAGACTTGTGTGCTCGAACATAACCTGTTCGATACGCGCGGAAGATGATCACACCCAAGAGGAAGAGATGGAAACCGGGTGGATTATTATAATGTAACCAAGGCAAAGAAGAACGTCTTCCATGGCTGATTCATCAGAAGGGTATTTAGCCCAAGAGTAATATGTGATCACTACATGAGTGCAGCAGTGACAATTGTGAACGTGCCTAGGTGACACCGAGAACATAAGATCACGGTTGCCAGAGGGTCGACAGACGCAGCACCGAGTCGACAGACGCAGTGCCGACGAGGACCAGATAGCCACATTAGCAGTGTATAGAAAACCTGGCCAATTAAGGTGACTTTCTTGTTTCTGTGCATAGAACTAGGTAGAACAAAGATGAAGACAGTGGAGTAACAGAGACTTTAGACAGTAGTTAAGTGTGACATGTTTAATGCATTTATGTAAATAATTAACATAACATTTCAGTAACTGAGTTCTTAGTGAATCAGTTGTATGTATGAGTGTGTGGGAAGCGCATGCGAGACGGCCCTCTCCAGAGTGAGAGAAATGTGATGAATGAGATGTTTATAGCTACAATGATGAGAGTGTGAGCGTGTGAGTTGAGATCCCCCTGTTAACAAAATTATATAACCTACACCCACATCACAAATAAACCATCATCTTTCCCCAGTCCGTGACAAACTCGCCGTCACCCAACGACAAGGTACTCGTGCGGATGCAGATCTGGATCCCCGGAAATGTAGGGGCTCATGAGACTCTATGCACTTTTGCAGCTGGTTGGTTCTGGTCGAGTCCCACAATCTGTTAACTCATTTAGCCCGACGGCCGAATTTCCCCAAATTTGGAGGCGTTATCTAATGACTATGCACCAGTTGTAGGATATGGATCGACCATGATAATTCAAGGGCAGTGCCAGGTTAGCTTGGCGCACTACCCTTGAATTATCATGATCGACACATCTCCTGCTGTAGTGCGTCAGGTCTAAATGGGTTAATACGTATACGGCGGCTAGCTATGATTCGTCTGAGCTGTTGCGTTATTTAAAATGCGTAACTGTATGGCCCCAAACTTGTAGTCCTATGCATGGTGATGGATGTTAACGGTATGACTCGAGGCTCTCAAACTCGACACTTTCTTGTACACACATACCTTATAGAAATCCAGTAGATTGCATCGAACGGAGCAACAAAATACCAGCTGAACATTCGAGATCTTCTAGTTTTGTCTACGGCCAGTCCAGCGTCGTAGGAGAATATAGCTCTTGGTGAAGCTACCAAAACAGCTTCATTGAGTTCCGTCACTATATACTTAGCTGTCCAGAATAATGATGCTGCGCCTTCTGAAAATCGGTAGAACAGAAAGAGATATCAGCGAAATCAGAAAAAAACAATAACACAAGCTACTGTCGAGAAACATGATCAGCTGATTCACACGCAGATTTTAACAAGTCGTTTCTCGACACTAGCTGATACACCCGCAGCGAGGAAAATGTGTTTCTCTACATTGCTACTACATGCAGCTCCCGAAAAGCCTACCGCCTTTTGCTTCTCCCTCCATCTGATTCTCGGATATATTTTTGTGTAAAACCAAACATCAACAACATGGGATGAACCATAACCCATAAATATCGCCTATTGAACAAAATGAAGATTTCATCCAAAAGTCTATCGTACTGTTTGCAGCACACATACATTTTTAAGTCCCTTTTATTTATTGAAGAAACTTTTTAGGACGGGTCGCGGTGGGGCGAACTTAATAGCATGTCCATATGTCAAAGGCGGGCAGGCCGAATACTCTGACAACTGAAGTAACAAGATAAAAAATACGTCATGTCTAGATACACCAATCTCGTTGCTAAACATACATTTGGCGCGAAGCGCCGTGTGTGTGTGTGTGTGTGTGTGTGTGTGTGTGTGTGTGTGTGTGTGTGTGTGTGTGTGTGTGTGTGTGTGTGTGTGTGTGTGTGTAAACACGGGAATCACCGATACTGCTGTACGCACAAGTTTGAAATTTGGCGAAATACTTTCTTTCATCATCATCATCAGTCCCTTGCCCCGATCTGGGCGTTGGGGGGACTGAAAGGCAGCAGCAACTGACAGTGCTCTCCACTGAGTTCTATTTTGGGCGGTGGCCAGCAAGTCTGGCATTTCGAGTTCGGTCCATTCTTTTATGTTTGCGACCCAATTCTTTCTCTGGCGACCTCGCCGGCGGCTTCCTTCTAGAGTGCCTTGGAGGATAGTCTTGGACAGGGTGTTGTGTCGGGTCACATGGCCAAACCAAGCAAGCTTGCGCCGTTTCACGGTTGCCAGAAGGGGTTCATGTGGGCCCACCAGGGAAGTGACGATGCTCGTACATATTCGTTGGTCTTGTGCTCGCGGTACGAGATGCGGAGCAGCTTCCTCAGGCACTTTTTCTCAAAGCCCTGGATTTTCTTTTCTGAGTCTGCAAGCAGTGTCCAAGTCTCACAGCCGTAGAGTAGAATAGACACTACGGGGGACTTGTAAAGCCTGTACTTGATGGTGAAGCTGATGGAGTTGCTTCGCCAGATCCTGTCCAGCCTGGCCATTGCGGATGTTGCTGTACCTATCCTGATACGGATCTCTGCTATGCAACTACCGTCTTTGGACAAGGTGGCTCCCAAGTACTTGAAGCTATTGACCTCTTCTAGCTTCTGGCCGTTCATGTGGATGTTGCTGCTGCTGTCGCGTGTGGTGTTGATCATCACTTTGCTTTTATCCGTACTGATCTCCATGCCATAAGACTCTGCGATACTTGAAAGTTTGTCTGTCAGGTTTTGAAGCTCACTATTGTTGCCTGCCATGAGGTCAATGTCGTCTGCGAATCGAAGATTGCACAGGATCTGCCACCAATGGAGATTGAAGTATGGTGGTCGTGGATGGTTTCCTGCATGATCTTCTCCAGGAATATGTTGAAAAAGACAGGAGAGAGCAGGTATCCTTGACGGACACCGATCGTCGTCCTGAAGAACTCGCCTGACTGATTGTTAATACTTTCTTTAGCGGGTGGCTAAGAAAGTCTCCGAGCATATTTCAGCGGAATGTCTCCTTGAAGACATGAAAGACAGTTTATAGAAAGTCGGTTGACCCAGATTTTTAGAGTCCGTAATTTGTATCATATTTACTTCAAGTTTTGGATATAGCTAGTTTGGACAAAGAAATTGGATGCGTTCGTTAGACATATGCCCTTTCAACTTCTTCAGTAAAAATTCATTGGCTTTTCAGAAAAAATAAAACAGTTTTTTTTAATCGACTTCTGAAGAAATTCAGACAGTGGCGGTGACGTAAAAGAAGCAACTCCGTCACAGCGCAGACATTGACGCAACACTCTAAACATTACGTAATTCTCTCTAAAAGCTCTCTCTCTCTCTCTCTCTCTCTCTCTCTCTCTCTCTCTCTCTCTCTCTCTCTCTCTCTCTCACCTTACCCGGGTCTGCCCTGGGGGACTTGGAAGGGGTTAACTACTTTTTAGTTCCCAGGGTCACCTTGGTCAGCCCCACAGGGTGGGTTTTTCCCTCTATTCTGGGGCATGTGTTTCTGTCTTCCCTTGGTTCATTCACCTGTATTTGGCTTTTTTTAAACTCTCCCTACTGTCTGTGCTGTCTGTAGCTCTTGATGTTGGATGTGTGTTGCTAAATGGTCTTAGGTTTATTTAGCATATTAGACCGGCTGGCGACATACATTCAATATTCTGGGTTTTCTTTTTTCACAAGCGGTGCATGAGAAAGTCTTGTTGCTGTCGGGACGTTAAGCAATGTACAACCAACCAATCTCTCTCTCTCACACACACGTGCACATGCGCGCATCTAAAAGAGGCCTACATCTTCATGCGTGCGGAGTGCGCATGAGGATCTATGGCTCTAGGAGATAATGGAAGCACACGCACGCACACGCGTACACACACATATCGACGTGCTTTCAGAAGAGCCTGCAGGTGTACTTAGTATAATTATCATGTAGCTACTTTTTGATTAAAATTAATTATTTTTTGCAAGTTTTGGATCCACTATATACTCCCATCAAACAGCCAGCCCTGGAAGAGGCTGCGTGCCTTTCGGATGAGTGACGTAATACATCAAATTCGTCATTGTGTATATGGCTACGTGAGACTAGCGATGCCATGACGTGAAGCTTATAGTGATGTCATTTTCAAGCTCGCGCTCTTCTTCTTCAGAATCCCTGTCGCCTCATGAGCCCACGGAGCGTACTAATGGCGGGAAGTGCCATGTTTCCGTCTTTATGTGTGTGTGCCGGCGTGTGTTGATCAGAGGTTGGCTTACAGTGGAGGGAAGTGGTTGAGAAGGATAAGCTTAAAAATATGAACAACTGTGAATATGCCTAAAAGAAAAACGCATGTGAGCTCCAAACAATACGGTAGACTTTGGGATGAAATCCTCATCTTGTTGTTGATTAAGGTGCACATTGGGAAGAAAATGTCACAAATATCGGTTGATCCACACTAGAGTCAGTAATATTATTATTTTTTACTAGATATTTTGTATATCGCTAGATTAAAGGAAGACATTGAATGCGTTTTTTAACCGGCATTGAACCTTTTCAACTTTTTGAGTGATAATTAAATATTTTGGGTAAAAAATAGTTTCACGTTTTTGTGATTAATTTCACGAATTATTTTGGATTAATCTTTAAACAATTGAATTTGTTCACGAAAACTCAATCTTCTCATTAATAATCGCATGATTTTTTTCAAAACGGTATTTACATAAACCTACAGTTTGTCTCGGCTGTCAGGTACGATTAGGTCAAATTGTGACCTGTAAGCCCTAAGTGTGAAAATCAGCTAATTGTCGGCACCTATCCAGGGGGGAAAACGGATTTGTTCAATAGCATGTCCGTTGAAAGGTCCTGGTAAATCAAAGTGGCACAGTTGGAGTGCGCCTGAGTGGATCAGTGTTCAGGTCGTACTCCATAGGCAATAGATTTCCCTGTCCCCCATAACCCGCCCGTCAGGGCCGTCCATGATCACCTCGGTGCTGTGGACGTTAAACCCGAACTAACCAACCAACCATTGTCGGCACCACTTTTCGGAGTTGTTTTTAAACCAGCTAACATAACTCTGATGGTTCTATTACGAAAGAAAAATCCTCTCATTAATACCCGCATGATTTTGCATAGTGTTTACATAATCCTGCTGTTTGTTTCGGCTCTTGGGTAGGATTAGGACATATTGTGACCTGTAAACCCTAGGTGTGAAAATCAGCTAGACAGCAGCGATGTTTGATCCTCAAATACGTAAAATTTTAGTACTGTAGTAGTGCGATGAGTGAGGTATAAAATCAAGTAGTCACTATGAACACAGCTTCTTGGGACTAATGCTGCCATGACGTGAAGCTTGCAGTGACGTCATTTCGCTGCTCGTGCTATTATTTTTCTTTAAAAAAAATCTATCGCAACGTCAGACCACAGGCACAGAGCATACGAATGGGGTTGAAGCGTGGTGTCTGTCTTTTCTGTGTGCCAGTGTCAACGCACGGCGGCCTACCCCTTAAGCGCGCGCTGGTCATGTTTTCTTGACTTCTAATAAGCGCATGCAGGCATGAAGACATGCCTCACCTTTCTCATACTATTTCTTGTATTTTTCCCACCTGAGCAATGTCAGAGTGAGCAGATGTTCATACACCTTGTCAGGCGAGATCTTGGCTTGACTTCGCGAACGAAGATTCTATAGGGCTTGCCCACGTCGTCTGCAGGCATTTTCGTGGCTGCGGAGGCCAATCCGGGACAGGCAGGTTCGACCGCAGTGGCTGCAGGGGAAGGTCTGGTCAGGGTTCTGAGTTACGGCAACTCGGTTTTTTCTCCTGAGCCGTTTGTCCTTAAGGTTAGCTCTGCGAGAGTCCTCAAAGGAGACGGCTGCCTTGTAGATGGTGGAGCGCCAGGTGTCACGGTCCGCAGCAAGCGAAGACCACTGGCGGTGGACGATTTGGCAAGCACTAAGTGACTTCTTGAGACCGTCTTTGTATCTCTTCTTTGGTGCCCCTCTGTCACGGTGTCCAGTAGCAAGCTCGCCGAACAGAGTGATCTTGGGTAGGCGATGATCCTCCATCCTGGAGACGTGCCCCGCCCAGCGAAGCTGTGTCCGCAGCAACAAAGCCTCGATGCTCATAGTTTCTGCCTGTTCAAGGACCTCGACGTTGGTGACATAGTCACTCCAGTGAATGCCCAGGATGGTACGCAGGCAGCGCTGGTGAAAGCGTTCGAGGAGTCGTAGTTGGTTGCGGTAGAGGGCCCAGGACTCGGAACCGTACAGCAGGGTGGTGAGGACGACAGCTCTGTACACACTGATCTTGGTGCCCGTTTTCAGCTGTTGATTGTGCCACACCCGCTTGAAAAGTCGCCCAAAAGCGCTGTTCGCTTTTGCCAGCCTGCTGTCAAGCTCCTTGTCCAGCTTGGCATCTGACGTGATGATGCAGCCAAGGTAGGTAAACTGGTGTACTGACTTCAGTTCAGACTCGCCGATGGTGATGTGGGGAGGGCGATGCTCTACCTTGGGTGCCGGCTGATGTAGTACCTCTGTCTTTTTCAGACTGACCTCGAGTCCAAAGAGCTGGGCAGCATCTGCAAAGCAGGATGTGATGCGCTGCAAGGCTCTCTCTGTGTGTGCAACAAGGGCAGCGTCATCAGCAAAGAGCAGCTCACGAATCAGTTGGTCTAGGGTTTTCGTGTGGGCCTGCAGTCGTCTGAGGTTGAACAGGCTGCCATCGAGACGATACCTGATGTACACTGCATCGTCATCGTCGAGGTCTACTGTGGCCTGCTTCAACATCATGCTAAAGAAGATGGTGAAGAGGGTTGGTGCCAGCACGCAGCCCTGTTTCACGCCGTTGATAATGGGGAATGGTTCTGAGAGGTTACTGTTGAGTCTAACCTGGCCTTGCTGGTCCTCGTGGAGCTGGACGATCATGCTTAGGAACTTTGGGGGACAGCCAAGTCGCTCCAGGATCTGCCACATGCCTTGCCTGCTCACAGTGTCGAATGCTTTTGTTAGGTCGACAAACGTTACGTACAGCCCTTTGTTCTGCTCGCGGCACTTCTCCTGAAGCTGTCTCAGCACAAAGACCATGTCGGTGGTACTCCTGTTGGCTCTGAAGCCACACTGGCCCTCTGGGAGGTGGTCTTCAGCGATGGCAGGTACCAGCCGATTCAGGAGCAGCCTTGCGAGAATTTTCCCGGCAATGGACAGCAGGGTAATTCCACGATAATTAGAGCATTCAGATTTCTCTCCTTTGTTCTTGTATAGGGTGATGATGACTGCATCACGGAGATCCTTTGGTAGTGTTCCTTTCTCCCAGCAGCAGAGAAAGAGGTCATGGAGCTTGTTGTGCAGTGCTGGGCCTCCATGTTTCCAGATCTCTGGCGGGATTCCGTCAATGCCTGCTGCTTTGCCACTCTTGAGCTGGTGGATGGCTGTGTGGGTCTCTTCGGCGGTGGGCGGTTCGTCCAATTCAACCTTTAGTGGGAGCTGTGGGATTTGGAGGATGACTGTTTCTTGAACAGTGCGCTCAGCGCCGAAGAGGTCCTGAAAGTATTCTGACCAGCGGTTCAAGATGGAGGTATTATCTGTGAGGAGTGCCTGTCCATCGGCGCTTCGCAGGGGACTTTGTACCAGGTGCCTAGGGCCATACACTGCTTTCAGTGCTTCATAGAAGCCCCTGTAGTCACCGTTGTCAGCGCAAAGCTGGGTCCTCTGTGCCAGTCTCGACCACCACTCGTTCTGGAGCTCTCTAAGCTTGAGCTGGAGACTGCTGCAGATGAGGCGAAAGGCAGATTTCTTCACAGGGCAGGAAGGCTGGGCTAGGTGGGCCTGGTGGGCGGCTCTTTTGTTTGCTAGAAGTTCCTGGATCTCCACGTCGTTTTCGTCAAACCAGTCTTTGTTCCTCTTTCTAACAAAGCCCAAGACTTCCACAGAAGATTTTACAATAGCAGTTTTCAGTTGCTCCCAGAGTGTTTCAGGGGAGGAGTCTGCTGGATCAACTGTGTCTTTGAGCATGCGCTGTAAATCTGTCTGAAGGGCAGCTTTCTTGTCATCACGCTGAAGGCTGGCGACATCAGGCGAGATAACTTGGAGGTAATTGGTTTAGACAGACACGGTCCCTGCCGACTTCGGTGGTGATGAGTGTTACGTGGTAGAATCGTGGTCGTAGTATGGTATCACACCAGACGGCACGCACGTAAGGTTCTTTTAAAGAAACTTCGTTCAGCTGCAATCCGTCATACGTGGCTTAAGGTTGTAGACAACCAGTAAAGAGTCCGCTGCTATCTTTTCTGAACCTCCGTTGGTGGCTTTCAAGAGGGATATTAATTTACGAGACATGCTTGTTCGCTCTACTCTTAAGCCTCGTTCTACCACCAGACCCTCTGGCTCCACACCGTGCAATGTTCCAAATTGCAAGACATGTCCTTTTATTTGCCTTTCTACAGTGGTGAATGGTCCTCGTTACAAATTCAACATAGACAGATACTTCACATGTCAAACCACCAACGTGATTTATGTCATCTCCTGTGTGAAATGCGGCCAACTCTATGTTGGAGAGACGGAAAGAACCATCAACGACCGTTTTAAAGAACATCTTCAGTCGGTCAAGTACCATTACAATAGACCGGTCGGGCGACATTTCAACCAGGCCGACCACTCCGTCTCGGACATTCGTGTTAAAGGCCTCTGGCTTATGCAAGCCAGTAATGTCTGGGCCAGGAAAGACCGAGAAAAATTTTTGATTAATAAACTGGGCACTGTGGCGCCACTCGGGATGAATATGAAAGATTAACTTTTTTTACCTTGCCTGTGTCTTTTTTATCTGCTGTCATTTACCTTACTGAGTCGCTTCTGTATGACTACTCACTAACCAGATAGGTGAGGCTGGCGCTGATTGATATGTACTTTGTGACTCCCTTGGGGACTTTTTCAGCGCTGGCCGTACGTTTCGTTGGATCCCTTGCCCTTCCCTTTCGGGCGCCTGGTCGCCGGTACTTGGATTTATGCGCGGGTGTGGGGGGCGATCGTGTGCATTCCTTTGGGGATGTATGTGGTCGTCTTGTTCGCATGCCTGTGCGTTCGTCCGTGGGCTGGTGGGTGCCTGTTGGGTGGGGCTGGTGGCTCTGGTTGTTTGCCTTCCCCCTCCCCCGCCCCCCTCCCCTTCTCTCTCTCTCTCTCTCTCTCTCTCTCTCTCTCTCTCTCTCTCTCTCTCTCTCTCCTTCTCTCTCTCTCTCTCTTCCCTTTCCTCCTCCCCTTCCCCCGCCCCTTTTGTCTTTCTCTCCCCCCACACCCGTTTCTTTTTGTTTTTTTGAGTTACCCTTGAAGATGGTTTCACAACTACCTTACTTACTTACTTACTTACGCCTGTCACCCCTACCCGGGTATAGGCCGTCGACGAGAGACCTCCAGCAACTCCTGTCCTGTGCTTCTCCTTCGATTCTACTCCAGGTGGTTCCCAGTCTCTTGATGTCTGCTTGGAGGTCTCGACGCCAGTAGTTTCTCGGCCTACCTCTTTTCCTCTTTCCCTGGGGGTCCATGTGCCCATGGTTGTATCCCTGGATAGAGAGAGGCGGCTCGGTCCTGTGGCTTCCGAAGACTTCCGGCTTTCACCACAGGACGTCATAAGTCTTCTAGTAGAAGAACCTTCCTCCTCCAGGAAAGGAATTACTGTTAGTCTTTTCGTCGGCGTTTTTGTAGCTATTTCCTTTTTTTGCAGGGTGGGGAAGCTACCCCCACGCCCAACCCCCTTACTAGGAGGACCAGGGGTTTTCTGTCGGGGTCACCTTCCCTTAGACCATGTTGGTTCACGGCACCTTATTTCATTCGGTGCACCCCTCTCACGAGGGACCCCTTATCCACCACACAGGGGACGCGCCTCAACGCCGTATGGTCCCAGCGCGAGGTTTTCAACTACCTACTCTCCTCTTATACCATTATTCTCTTACTGATTTTGATTATTTGCTTTGTTTCATTGATATTCCTTGTTGTGTACCATGCTAAATGCTGGGG
>BTPG01000007.1:156643326-156650658 GCA_036245525.1 Semisulcospira habei
ACAGTTGATTTAAAGACACCTACTTTTAAAGTTGATGATACCAACTATGGTTGGTTAGGGGAAGTTTGTTATAGCATATTTAAACAACTACGCAAACTAAATGTTTATATTGACAGTGTTACAGTTAATAAAGTGGTATTACACAAGGTGAGCCAGCGGTAATATTTTTTCATTTATTATTTTGTCGGACAAATAAAAATGACGGACAATTCTCAAAGTCTATCAGGCGCGTCAAGTTTAAGAAACGTGTTTCACACAACAAACTTGCCTATATCTAATACTAACAATGTTTATGAATCAATAGAAAACTCTTTTTCTGTCATACAAGATAATCTTCTTACAGGCAGTGTGAAGATTCAGATTGTTGCCAAAATAGAATTTACTAGAGTAGACGGTGAAGTGATTGTATCGTACATATCAACAAGACAACACACAGTTAACACAAGAAGAGAATTAGAGAACGTGTTTAGAGACAGACTATTACCTGACTTCCTCCAAGCAATTGACAGTGCAAGAATGAAGGGGTCTGGTTGGCACGAAGGACATGTACATGAACTACAATTAAAGCAGTCAAGGTATCATCCTATATTAGGTAAATCATGGATACCACTGCCAACAGAGGTTGCAAACAAAAAGGCTGTTGTTAATATTCAGAACAATGACAACTATTGTTTCATGTGGTGTGTGCTTGCTAAACTACACTTTGTAAAATCAAAACCTGAACGTGTATCTAACTACATCAAATTTGTAAATGAACTCAACTTCAGTGGCATTGAGTTCCCTGTTGAAATAGAGGACATAGACTTGTTTGAAAAACTAAATCCTGGTATATCTGTAAATGTGTATGTGTGGGATAATGAATCTGAGAACAAGTTACAACCAATTAGAGTATCACCACTGGCACCAACCTATGGGCAGTCAGAAGATAGACATGTTGATATGTTGCTCATAGGCCCTGCCGGTGATAACAATAACTTCCACTACACAATTATCAGAAATATGTCACGTCTAATTCATGGGCATACAACAAAACACAATGGCAAACAGGAAGTTTGTAAAAAATGTTTACAAAGATTTTCTTCTATTAAAATAGCACATAATCACATCATACATTGTAGATCAGCTGATGACATACAAACTGTACTTAAGTATCCAGATCCTGGTAGTCAAGTTTATTTTAAAAACTATGGGAATCAGCAAAAGCTGCCGTTTGTAGTGTATGCTGATTTTGAATCATTAGTAGGACCATATGAAGGTCCTGTTCCAGAGTCATTACCAAAGACTGTAAAGTTGAGTGACCAAGTGGTGTGTTCTTTTGGTTACATTATTGTTAGGTCAGACGGTCTTCATTCAGAGCCTGTTATCTACAGAGGTGAAAATGCAGCATGTCTGTTTTTAACAGAAATGAGACATCTGTATAGTCAGGTAGTACAATATCTCACAACATGTCAGATGCCTTTGGTGATGACAGAAGAAGACAAACTGAAATTTGATACAGCTGAGATGTGTTGGGTTTGTGAGCAACCCCTCCAGGGTGATAAAGTTCGTGACCATGATCACATAACTGGGCGTTACAGAGGTGCTGCACATAACAATTGTAACTTGTTATTAAAAACAGATCCTAAGACATATAAGTTACCAATCTTTTTCCACAATCTCAAAGGATATGATTCACACATTATCATGCAGGCTGTAGATGAGTCTTACAAAAAAATTAGTTGTATTGCCCAGACAACTGAAAAATACTTGACTTTTAGATTGGACAACAAATTAGCATTTTATGACTCCATGCAACATTTGTCTTTAGGATTGGCTAGTCTGGCAGAAGGACTGACTGAGTATCCAATAACGAGTAAATATTTTGAACCAGACTTGATTAAGAAAGGTGTGTATCCATACGAGTACATTGATCACTGGGCTGTGTTTGAGGAAACAAGACTGCCACCAAAAGAGAAATTTTATTCCACACTAACTGGTAAAGGTATTTCTGACTCTGAATATCAACACGCACTTGATGCGTGGGGGAAGTTAGGATGTCAAACAATTGGTGACTATCATGACCAGTACTTGAAAGCAGACGTTTGTTTACTAGCAGACGTATTTGAAAGTTACCAAGAAAAGGGGTTGTTACACTACAAGCTTGACCCGGCTTGTTACATAACAAGTCCTGGCATGACATGGGATGCATTTTTGAAATCCAGTAAGATATCTATAGACCTGTTGTCTGATCGTACGATGGGTGAAATGGTGGAACGTGGATTGAGAGGTGGTATTAGTATTGCAGTGAACAATTATGCCAAAGTCAACAATAAATATCTGGACGGACATGGTGACCTTGGGTTTGACCCCTCAAGGTCAAGGTCATTCATTACCTATGTAGACGCTAACAATTTGTATGGCTGGGCGATGTGTGAGTTATTGCCCTTGAAAAACTTTTGTCTGTATGATTTGTCACAGTATGACGTAACAGAGTCAGGGTTAACAAACAATATTATGAATCTTGACCGAAACGACGCGAAGGGTTGGATCTTTGAAGTAGACCTGGAGTACCCACACCATCTACACGATTACCATAATGATTATCCGTTGGCAGTTGAAAAAATGAGTATGACGGGGAAAAAAGAAGACACTAAACTTGTGCCGAATTTGAATGACAAATTCAATTACGTTTGTCACTATCGCTTGTTACAGTTTTACATCAGACACGGGTTAGTACTAAAGAAAGTTCACAGAGGCATTCAATTTGATCAGAGTGCTTTCATGAAAGATTACATAATGAAGAACACAACATTGCGTGCAAGGGACGGCAACACTGCATTTGACAAAGACTTCTTTAAGCTTATGAACAATGCCTGTTTTGGCAAGACTATGGAAAATCCTCATCACCGCAAAGATGTGAGACTAGTCACAACTGAATCGGGTGCAATTAAACTTACAGGTAAACCACAGTACACAGGGTACAAAGAGTTTCATTCATCATTGTATGCAGTGTCACTCAAAAAAAAGATTGTTAAACTGGACAAGCCAGTATTCATTGGTATGGCAATTCTTGAGTTGTCAAAACTGTTGATGCTTGAATTTTATTATGATTACTTCAAACCAAAGTATCCTGAGTGTCGATTGTTATACACTGACTCTGACTCTATGATCATAGACGTGTGTACTGAAGACTTTTATGAAGACATGAAAACAGAGTTACACATGTATGACACGTCTGACTATCCTAAAGACCACCCACTGTTCAGCACACAAAACAAAAAAGTGCCTGGTAAGTTTAAAGACGAACTGAATGGTGTGCCAATAGTTGAGTATGTTGGACTGAGATCAAAAATGTATTCTATACTGCACCAGAAGGAAAGTCAGTCGAAAGCCAAAGGAATAAAGACATCCGTCATGAACATTATAAGCAAGTGTTAGATGGGGCATTAATGCCTGATTATCCAAACAAGTCACTGAGATCAAACAAACATAATCTTGAAATGATTCAAACACACAAAAAGTCACTTGCAGTTGGGGACACGAAACGTGTGTTTCATACTAAGGAAAAAGCTTATGCACCTGGTCATTACAGGCTCAAGTTATCTGAAGACATAGCTGATGAACTGGTTGATGAATTAATTAATGAGTTAGTTACTGAAATGAGTAACGGTGTCTGGGGGAATAATCTGTAATTCTTCTCTGACAAATGCCCTCTGGGGTGCAGGGTCATACAGATAATATATTGTTGCGTCAGCACCAGGAATTATTTTTTTTATATTGTGTACAGACGTTGACCAGATGGGGTCTGTTGCCCAGCGCTTCACGTCGTTCTCAGCCTCCCCTGGTTGATATAAATATCTCACCTGTTTAGTAAATAAACTTGTGTCTGGTGCTGGGGTTGGGGTTGGTCCTGTTTTTGGTTCTGTAATTGTTTTCAATTTAATAGTATCAGCAGGCTTAGGATGGCCTTCATTGTTCATTGCTTTTATCACATGTGGTAATCTCTTAACCCACTCAGTGTTACGTGTGTCATGCATGAGTTCCTTAGAATACTGATAGCTGAAAAGTCTTTCTGATAACTGTTTGTTAAAGTTCTCTACAATTGCCTGTGATCTGTGCACACCTGGAATGCCTCGTCTGACCAGTACGCCATGCTTCGCAAATAACTGATTAACTGCGCCCTTAAATTCAGATCCGTCATCAACCTGCACTAGTCTGGGGTATCTTAAAGGGCCTCGACTATATATTTTTGATAATGCTGTAGCAACAGTGGTAGCTGTTTTGTCAGATATGGGTTCAGCGTCTTTATATCTTGAAGCAATGTCTACAACAGTCAGTGCATACTTGTATCGTTTCTTTCTTATTGTATCGTGTGGTAGGAACAGGAGGTCCATTTGGTGCGTGTCATTTGGTGATGTGTTTTCAAAATGAGGTCTAGATATCTTTCTTGGAGCAGGAAGATATATCTGCCAAATTGCCTGTCTCTGTAACCATTGTTTGACTTGATTGAGTGTTATATCTCCGCCCACAGCGGCATGTAATTTCTGAATAGCTGTTGCTCCTTTCCAGTACCCTGATGGGGAGTAATATATTTTTGATAGTTTATTTTCGGCTGTCATTTCTTCTAGCAATATAAAGTCCAGTAAAATAAACAAATGACATTCCCACTAGAACAAAGATTATCTCCCCGTTTCTTTGTTGTGTACTCGGTTGATAGTAGTCACTTAGTTTTGGTTTCGGTATAGTCATGTCTTCACCTGTGACTAAAAAATACTCACGGATTGCGTCGTCTGTATTTGAAAACGTATGTTGTGCGTGACCTTCTAGCCTCAGTTATTCATTGATGAAATCAAGTTTCTCAATTCTATTCTTTTCATAATCCTGCTGGGCTTGAGCAAGTTTTTCAGATGCCTCATTGTGACGTTTCATTTCTTCTGCAGATTCCTCTCTGCCTACTTTTGAAAAGAGATAGTTTGAGCCACTAAATGCTAGGGCATTGACCATCGCACCTCCAATTATTACTGCCAAAGTCGCCATAGTTTTTATTTACATAGAAACATTTTCGGGAATAATTCCCTGCTTGACAAGAAAGTCTTTTGTCGCAATTGACGCTGTGACAACTACAATTAGCTTAGTGCTGTCTTCGAAATCTAATCTACTCAGGTCTGCTGATTTCATTTTGAGTAGACTTTTTCCTAGCATAGAATAAGCTACTGCTAATCCACTGATTACGGCAGAGTGATAGACAAGGTTCATTATGTTCTTTGTGTCGCTCATTTTCTAATACAAGAAAAATTAAAATATTATTTTTATTTACTGCATATAAAATGGGTCAACGGCTTTGGGTGTTACTGGTAATGTGGTGACTTCTGGTTTTGTTTTTGGAGTGTCTGATTTTTTGGTCACTGTACGAGTCTGTGGTTTGTATTTTTTGTATAATTGATACCCTACGTAACCAAATCCGGCAACAAATCCGGCAATTATATATTTTGTTGATTGAGGTTCAGGGTCAGGGTTAGACTGGGTTGTTTGTCTCTCACTTTGATGAGGGAGTGACGGTATTGACACAGGTCCTGACGGTCCTGACGGTGGATCAGTTACATGAGTCTTTTCTGTTTGTGCTTGAAGCTGTAATTTTTTCTGCCTGTTCCATTCGGCTAATCTTTTTCCTGCATCAACCCTGCCTGGACTTTTAGCCTTAGTCACAGTTTGAACCTGTGTCAAAACAGGGTCGGGGTTCAGTTGTGGAGTCGTCTGGGTTTCGTCCATTTTCTTCTGCAGTAAAATTTATTTTCGAAAAATCAATATGACTCCCGGTAACAAGCAATGTTACAACAGGTGCAAGGTAATTTCCAAACTTGTAAAACATGACACATGCTAATTTGCCAATTGAACTTGAAACAATAGGATTGCTTTCAAGGTCGTGTGAAAGACTGTCACTATCCACAGGTAGAAAGTGACTCACTGCTTTTGTGTATAGGCATACTAGAGATCGACTTAAATCACGTGTCATTAGTGAAGCGATGTGGTTTTCATATTTTGAATGAAGCTTGATTAGCTCGTCAGCCGTAAGAGATTCAATATCCTCTGTCATGTATTGTTTACCGAGATAAGTCTTTGACTTGCCTGAGACAATTACAGACAAAAGACGCTGTGTTTTCGAGTCTAAGTCTTTGTTCTCTACAGCATTGATATCATTCAATAGAAGGATTTCATCAGGGTTCATTTATATTGTTATTTTAAAAAAACAAAACAAAAAACAAAAATTAATTTACTAACCCATACCCTGTGGGCTGATCAGTCTTTAAAATGAGCTTTAGATGCTTAGTTGATTTCAGTTTATTTTTTACATCATCCCATTCATGCTTATTTGGTATGACATCATTTTCTCTGAGACAGTCTTCAAAGCTGTCACGATCCTTGCAGTAAAACAAACAGATAAACTTTAACTGTTCTCGAAAATCTTTCAGTACAGCATTATATTTCTGAGTGAGAATCCATACACTAATGTTTGCATGTCTGCCACTGAAAGCAAGTTCTGCTAGAGTGTTTCTCTTCTTGACAATGTCTTTCTCTGCAGAGCAGTCATCAACAATAAACAATGTTGACTGTCCTTCAAATTGCTTGTAAAAATATTGTAGGTAGTCATTCAGTTTTTTCTCAGGGTCAACTAAGTATATGTTACTGTCAGTCCAAATGAATAAATGGTTGTGATAAGCTTTGTTGTGTTTGATTGTAGGACAAAATATTACAATGTTTTCAAAGTGGTGTATGTATCTTGTTTGTAAAAGGTTAAGAACAAATTCAGTTTTCCCACACCCTGTGGCACCACAAAACAATCCACAGTGTGGGTCAAGTGTCATTAAGCTATGGTTCATTTTAATACACAATATAATTTTAATATATGTGTCCACTCAGTCTACTGTCTTGTATATTGAGTTGTGCGTCATATATCAGGTACAAATATATATTTATTGCTGCAGCAGTTTCAACCTTTTTTTGTATGTGAATTGTTATTCCATCACTGCCGTTCTCAACAGTTCGACCTGACCCATGAAGGTAGTCGTCGTCCGTACTACGAAGGTCTAACCAAAGAGCATATTTGTTTGTAAGGTATTGACCAATCCTTACGTCATACAGATGTAGATCTTTACACACAATGTTTGCAGGTTTATCTCTAATCCTTCCACCCGCAAAAAACTTTGTGATCTCATCGTAGTGTTGATAAGGCAGCATTCCAGAAGCATACACTTGATTAGGGCGGCCTTCAATTGTGCAAGACAAATGTGTAACCTTAGGATTGTAGAATTTTTCTGAATCTCTTTTGTATGGACTCACCGGTTCAATAAACAA
>BTPG01000007.1:156650951-156676306 GCA_036245525.1 Semisulcospira habei
TTTTAGGTAAAAAAAATAATACATCCAGATGAAGATTGGCATCATCAGTCGGACGTCTTACTGTTCACCAAAAAAAACAATGAATAACTGGCAGATATCCTGATCATTTGTCCAGTACTCCAGTGCTAAATGTTCATTTAAAGAACTAAGATACAAACTGATAAATCTTCACAATGAAAGCTTCGGAATTGATGAATGTGTGTCAACTGAAACCTGCTCATTATTGCGAAAATGTAGTTGTTGATTTCCTAATTCACTGTTTAAAAATTATGCTCCAGTTTCTTTGACTTCATTGTGCTTATATGTAACTTAATAGGATGAAAACCAGTTGTGATGCATGATTTTACTGTTGTGTTGGAAGTGATTAATTTTTATTTTTGTTTTATATAAAAATGAGCTGCGTCTTGTCCAAAGCCGGTGAAAGAGTAATTCTCAGTTGCATGTCCGTCAATTGAGTTGAAGATTTGGCTGAGTGCAGATTGTTGATAAAGAAGGTGAGCGTAGGAGTAGGTGTTATGGCCCTTGAACTTGTTTCTGTTGGATCGTACAATCGAAAGGTAATTGATGATGTTAAAAGATGGCGCGGAGAGCCAGTTCATAAACCTTGTCTGTTCATGATTGTTACTGTTACCTACTCCTGTATATAATGTGACTCTACTAGCTTAAAAACTTGTGTGGTAAATAGTGGGTAATTATTCCTACCCTGTCTCCACTTGCACCTATTCCATTGTATGGGAGGTAAAGTTTGTTTTTATCTTTCTTATGTTTATTTTATGATGAGGAGCCCTCTAGTATTTAAGAAGAAGTTGTTAACTCTGAGCCCAATGTTCCCAGGGTCACCCTGGTCAGCCCCACAGGGTGGGTTTTTCTCTCTATTCTGGGGCATGTGTTTCTGTCTACCCTTTGTCCATTCACCTGTATTTGCCTTTTTAAAACTCTCCCTACTGTCTGCACTGCCTGTAGCTCTTGTTATTGGATGTGTGTTGCTAAATGGTCTTAGCTTTATTTAGGCCCCATGTGTTAGGTTTATTTAATGTATTTGACCGGCTGGCGACATACATTCAATGTTCTGTTTATTGTTTTTTTTTCACAAGCAGTGCAGGCACGTCCTGAGAAAGCCTTGTTGCTGTCGGGACGTTAAGCAATGTACAATCAATCAGTTATTTCATTCGTACATCAAAACTGTACAATAGATGAGAAGCGACAATAGTTTTGAAATTCTATTGAGTAATCGCTTCGGATGACTGTGAAAGAAGCGATATCGCACTGGGAATCACACTTACATGGCATAGTTAAGTTGCAGGTGTAAAAAGGTTGTTTTTGCTATAGAAAAATCAATACAGATTTTGAGAGTTTCGAGTAGTGGTCTCCTGCTGTTATGTATGTGATTGATAAAGCTGCTCTTGTTCGTCTAAGTTTCAATAATTCTTGAACAATAGATCTTGTTTAATTTATTACGCTATCAAATTGTATACTTTGAAGAGTTGCAAATGAATTAGAAGGATTAAATATAAAAAAATATTTGCCACACAAAAATGCCACCACTGTATCCGCATAATACCGCCTGAGCCGCATGATCCTATTGCTTCCAGATAGATCATTTCAGAGCAAGACCTCCATTCCGTTTTAAATGAATATTACTAGAAAGCTATTGAAAGTATTTGGAAAGGAGAAACAAGCAAAATACTCCCCGCGTGCAAAAAGGAACGAATATAAAAACAGTTTTCAATTCTGTACAAACTACATCAATGGCCGTCTGGTGTTTTGTGGTTTCAGCTGGGTTTTATCTGGCACTGGTTTAGATTGTTTGCTACGGAGGGGTAATTGACAGTGTCATAGGAATTGCTGTTGAAGGGTGTTGGGCCTTGTCAACAACCTGGCATGCTTTGTATGGATACGCCCTTATAACAAAAGATTTCATACAAAGTTGCAGAAGCCATGAAGCTTGAGTACGGCTTGCTGGAGACTAAGCTGAGCAGTATGATGAAACTTATTATCTGTAAGCTTTAGACGATTATAAATTGGCCTATACGGAATTTAAGAGAGTGCAGGTTTGGATTTGGCCAATTACAAACAACAGAAATTCTGAAATACACGAATAAGATGTGTAGTCAACCCATGAATGTTGAAGGAGCTAACAGCAATCTTTTTTAGAGGAAAGGGGAAAAAAATAGGGGTGGAAGAAACTATGAAAAAAGTTAAAGGATTTTATAAGCAAGTTAAGATCAGTTTTCGGTAATCCCTTAATTTCGGCTCAAAGAGATGTCATGCTTTTATCGCTGCTTATCATAACTCATCTGCAACCACACCAGACTATTACTGAAAAAAAAAAGTTTTTCTCATTGTCTTTGTAAACTTGGGAAATATGGTCCGAGTATCTTATGGACTAGGGTCAAGAACTTACAATTCATATGTTTTAGGTTTCTTATTCGAACTTGTTTAAGTCCCCACTTAAAAGAACTTATGACACTAACTTTAAGTTACTTGAAAGTTGTAGCATGTGTGGTCTTTTTGGTTACAGTAGGGGGGTTGATGGTGGGTTATTTAATGAAACAGATAAAGAAGTAATACTCCTAATCCAGTGAGGCCTATTACCAATGCAGTTCTTTCTGACTCATGTGTGTCCGGGGCTGACTGTACTGGTTGTATGGGTGCCGGTGTTGGGGCCGGAGCCGGGGCCGGGGGTGTTACTGTTTGTAATGATTTTAACGGCTGTACATGTGTGGTTGTGGCCCCCAAGTTTACAGATTGATTGAGTCCTAATTTCTGACCAACACCTGCAACAATGATTTCATTATTATAATTTGTTATTGTACCCATTTCAGGGCCGGACCTGGGAAAAGTCGATGGGGGGGGTTACAGATTCAGTATAAAGCGAAGGCGCGAAGCGCCGAGCCTTCTAGGGGGGTCCGGGGGCATGCCCCCCCGGAATTTTTTTTTTTCAAGGATGCAAAATGGTGCAATCTGGTGCAATCTGAGCCTTGAAAAAGCCATTTGTGATGGTCTGGGGACTTTGAGCTTTTTGAACAATCGAACTGACAAACTCTGGGGTACAAAAATTATCACCTGCCCCTCCCTTAAAAAAAACACCCACACCCACACCCACACACACACACACACACACACAAACATTTATTTATCAACAGAGATGTTTTGTATACTATTATTATTCACTACTTTTCGTTGATCGTTAACGGTATAAAGCTTTACCTTGTAGTTTATGAACATCAGGGCCCTGCTTTCACTTCAGTTCAGTCTTGCTGCACTAGGTTCCTCGGCATTAGTACCATTTGTGAATTGTATCTTCTGGCAAAACAGTTCACTGCCTCTTTGAAGTCAATATCAACATCCCTGTGCACTTTCAGTAAAGCAAGTGCATTGAGTCTCTGTTGCCCCATTGTAGAGCGCAGGTAGTTTTTCAGGTTGCGCAACTGACTGTTTGAACGCTCACACTCGGCAGTAGTGACAGGCAGGGTGCAAAGGTTCTTTAGCATGATGAACAGGTTGGGATAAAAATCCCTGTCACAGTGTTTCAGTGCTTCTGATGCCGTGGATGGGATGATAGCTGTCGCATTCTCAGCAGCACTTCGCCATTTGCAAACCCACCGTTGGTATTCTGCATCAAGGGTAGCATTGTCTGGTAGGTCAGACTCCCACAACATTGCCAGTGTCTTCACCCCTTCTGGAACCTGCATGAAACCATCCTGGTTGTCTATTAAAGTGCTTGGCACCAGACAGAGACCATCAACTGCTAGGTCAGCATTTTTGAACCTCGAGTCCAATTCGGTTGACAGGTGTTCCAAGAAAGGAATGGCAATGCTAATCTTGAAATATTCTTCTGGAGTGGCCGCAGGTTGGTTGTCACGGAGAGTCTGGCGGGATGCTTGACGAGGAACAACAACATCAGTTGTCAAAGCATTTGCCATTTTGCTGACTTCACCAAACCAGGCAACGAACGCTGTGTCGACATCTCTTCTAATAGAAGACATGCAGTTACTGACCTCTTTGATTTCCCTGTAGGCATCGACAACATCTTTTGTTCTTTTCTAGAGCTTCACTGTCAAGGGTTTTAAGTAATGCAAACAATTGCGGACGACAACGAATGCAACGAGGAAAACACTGCTGCTCAAGGTGTGGAGAAAGCAAGTTGCCTTGGTCAATGTCTCACTGTCCCAATTGTCACTGTCTTCACACATTTGTCCCAAACAGCCGTGAACAACCAGGAAGAGAGATGTGTAAACCTCCAGTGCTTCATGTTTTTCTACCCATCTTGTTCTGCACAGATCAACAAGCTTTGTCTTTGTCGTGTCAGGCTGAGATGCTTCGATGGTATCTTCAAGTTTTCGTTGTCTCTTTGGAGAGTTTGAGAAAAACAGTGACAGTTCCCTCAGTGCTCCCATCATGTTCTTCACTGCAGGCAAGCCGCATGCTTTTACAATGCAGAGACTCAAGCTATGGGAAGCACAGTGAAAGTACAGTGCTTTGTTGTTCCTTGCTTGAAAACGTGCCTGCACTCCTTTAAACATTCCTGCCATGTTTGCGGCCCCGTCATAACCTTGTCCTCTAACATTGTTGAAATCAAGCCCCCACAAGCCCAGACACTCAACAATCTTGTTGTAAAGTGTTTCACCTGTGGTATCTCTGCACTGGACAAAAGCCAGGAACTCTTCACGAACTTTCAGACTTCCATCGACGAATCTCAATATAATTGAAAGTTGTTCCCAGTTTGAGCTGTCTGTGACTTCGTCAGCAAGCACGGTAAACTGTTTTGCTGCAATAATTTCTGCAAGAATCTTGTTGCGGATCTGATCACCAAGAACCTCTATCAGTCTGTTTTGTGTACTTTTTGAAATGTATGTGGCCTTCTTATCGCATGTATCTAGATGTTTCCGGAGAGTTTCATCTCCTGCATTGATGCACAGATTCAAAAGGGCATTGAAATTGCTTCTGTTCTCACTCTGAAGAATGCCATCATCACAGTTGCCCCTCAGAGCTAACCCCTGTCTTCCACACACTTCAACAATCCTGAAGAGGCTTGTCAGAACTTGTCGATTTGCAGCGATGTTTTCTGCATTTTTCTGATTGATTTCACTGGCGATGCTCTGCTCTGGTTTATCCATGATTGTCAAAATGTTATTTTGTAGCACGCTGTTCACAGGCATAGGAACTGTTAACAAATTTGCTGATTTTCAGCAGTTGGCAAAATTTCAGCACATTTTTATTTTCCATTTTATTATGTGAAAAAGGCAGTGGTTGGGATGCCGTCAAGATGGCTTCTTGTCGTTCCAAAAACCGAAGTCGTCATGACGGTTTCGCACCCGGAAAGGCTATGTTGCCGTCACAATTGATGGCGACGCTGTCAAAGTGGTGTCAGATAGGCTATGGTTTCCATAGTCAGCCATCAAGACGGTTCTGTTCTGCTCTCCGAAGAGATTTACGTCACAATACATAGCTAGTAAGCTGCACTAGTGAAAACGATACCTTATAACTTAGCCCTTGGTTTTGTTATTGAAAACGATATTTTGCCGTCCAAAGATTTTTTTTGTAAATATAAAAGCAATATTGATCATTGATGCCGATATCTTTATTCTTTAAATTGACATTTTTAAAGTTATATATCATAATACTTTGTGAAATAAATTTTAGGCTATGCATTACTTTAATTGTTACCTGTTTTGGTATTTTAATAAGTGGGGCTGTTTTATATCTATGATATTCATTATATGCAGCTAGTATCAGCTCCTACAGCATAGGCTACACTCACAGGAAGGAAGTACCGGCTCCATCGCCACGTGCTCATTTGAATCGAATTCGGAATGGGTGAATTTTACCTAGTTCTACTGACTACATTTCTTTTATGAGACAAAATTGGATTAAAAAATGTACCCACCTTCTGAAATGGAGCTTGATGAAAACCAGCATGACAGTCGCCTACTGCCATCAGCATCTGTTTTTTTCAGTTTCGGCATTTTCGAGGAGACAGCAAAAGTGAAGTGTTACCAAAGAAAATAGATCTAGATTTAAACTTCCCCCCACAAACCTTAATGACGTCAGACGTCTTTTCACTGATCTTTCTCGGAAAGACATGCACTGAAGGAAAGCAACTCTTTTGGGTACCTGGTCGATTCAACGGAAATCCATTTCAACGATGTTTTTGGACGATTCAACGATGGTCGTTTCAACGGATGTTCGTTACAACGAATTATCATAATTATCAACTTAGCGTCTTAATTTATCTTTCTAAAAAGTCGTTTTTGGGGGATTAGGGCTGTATCAAGGTGAAGGCGCTGGAAGAGGCTTGTGGCCAGAACAAGAAAATATGGCTGCATTTACTAATTTAGGGTTAGGGGTTGGGTTACTTGGTTGTTTCAACGGGAAAACGTTTTGGACGTTTAAACGGATCCCTTGAAATGGATTTCCGTTGAATTGTCTATAAATAACTCTTTGTGCCTTGGATCAAAAGTGACTAAAAACTGCAATGTTTTAAAAACAATAAAAAAAATAATAAAACTTTGGAACTCCCTTTGCATAAAAAAAATTCACTGTTCTTTTTTTTTTTTTTTTTTTTTTTTTTTTTTTAGTTGGGAGGGGGGAGGGTTCCGGAACCCAGGTAACCCCCCCCCCCTGGGTCCGGCCCTGCATTTGGAGTTGAAGATCAGATGATAACATGTATAACCCGATGCCAACTACAAAGTCAACTTTTGATCTGGCATATCTGAGAACGTCTTGGTAGCGTTGTATGCTTGATGGGAGATCGACTGTTGAATTAATTGAATCTTCCAGGTTTGCGAGAAATTGTTTTTGTGCTTCAAATTTGCCACTTCCATTCAAAATATTTGATTTTGTTAGTGATTGTGCTCCTAGTATACACCCGACATATGTTCTGATAGACTCATTGACGCGCTCGACTCCTGCTTGAGTAAACCTGTCAGTTTTATCTAAAATAAATGTGGTCCAGGCGTTTGACTGTTTCTGCTCTATTGATCCTAACCAGACTTCAGATTTAGATGAGAATGAAGTGTACCCAGGGTAGTAATCTTGAGGGTATTGTCTGTGACTCATAGCATAATACAATGTGCCCATACCATTGTGATCATCAAGTTTTTGTGTGAAGTCATACTTTGTACTGATGTTAAATTCATTACAGATGCGTTCAAACGCTTTCATATCCATAGGGTTATTAAACCTGTTGAAACTGGATTCAGTTGGTAGTGGGGTATGCAGTTCTGACAGTATACGTCTAAGCTGGTAATAAACATGGAAACGATAGACAGACTTAATTAGTTTGTTTGAGTGATTCAAATGGTCTGTAAATGAAACACCACAGCCTGTAGTTGAGCATAGTATATAGCAAAGTTAATTTGGTTTTGAAACATCTGTAGTGGACTTGAAGACCACTTTCTTGCAGTTGAGTCGTCTGTTATTGGAGGGTTTAGGTAATGGTTAAACGGATTTGGTACTTTGACTTGAAATAAATCTTGTTCGCTTACAGCTATATCAAGCTGGTTTAGTTGAATTATTTTCTGTTCATAAGTAGGTGCGACATTGTATTTAGCATCCACATTAAATTGAAATGCGTTTGTAGTAACGCTTGTTGGTGATTTAAATTCCATAAATCTTGACACAAGCAAACCAGTGTGGTTAACTAATGGGATTGATAATCGTGATGGTAGCAAGGCTGTAGCTATCCATGAAATGTTCTATACTGTAAAATGGTTTAATGTAGAAGATGATATATATAATAAAGTAAATTTAGATGGTAAGACTGAAGCTTTACCGCCTGGGTATTATGACTTTTGTACTATAGCTGAATGGTTTCAAAGTAATTTTAAAATTAAAGCAACTTTAAATCCAGCTAACCTACTTGTTACATTAGAATTTCCGACACAAAATTGGTTAAGGATCTCAGATAGATTTGCATATTTACTTGGATTTTATATTGATGAAGATTGGTGGAGATCAGATGATTTAGATGAAGCTATGTCTGGTATTATAACAATGAAGACCAAAAAACTTAAAATAACTGGAAAACGCCCTGTCAATTTATCAGTACACACAGTATTTAATGTTTATTTGAAAGAACTAAACACAACTGTAAATGTTCACAATGGAAAGCCTTCAACTTTGTTGAGATGCTTACCAACTGGAACTGCTCCGTATTGTGAAAGTGTGGTTGCTAGATTTCCTAATTTACAGTTTAAGAAATTAGGTTCTAGTTTCTTTGAGTCATTGTGTATATCTGTAACTAATCAAGATGACAAACCAGTTGTTATGCATGATTTTAGTGTAGTGTTAGAAGTTAAATAATTTTATTTTTGTTTATAAAAAATGAGTGGTGGTCCAAAGCGAACAATCATACCAACTGCGTGTCCGGTAACAGAGTTAAAAGATTTGGCTGATGTACAGGATTTTGAGAAGGAGGGAGAAGTAGGGGAGGTGTATGGTTTTGAACTTGATTCCACTGGCATGTACAAGAGGAAAGTAATTGTTGACATAAAAGACGGTGAAAGACAGATTCCTAAACTTGGTCAGCTTCGTAATGTTACTGTACCTACTCCGCCTGTAAATAATGTGCCTTACAACTTAATACATGTGGGTAGTAAGTGGGGGGTTTCACCTGTGCCTGTTCCACCACCCACAATTGACTGGGACATAAAGTTGGAATTTATTAGTCCTTATGTATACACTGATGATGAAGGCGCCTTAGTGTTTAGGAAGGTTGTTAACTCTGGGCCGCTTATTGTAAGCCTTGTTCCAAGTTTTGCCCCAGACAACAATAGCAGAGATAAACTGAAAGTTGAAAATTATGAGAGACGGCGGTATCTTCTTACAACTAGAAAGGGTAGATCAGATACTTCTGTTGTGTTTATGCCAGCAAGCTTTGTCGTGGCTAGAGAAGCGACAATAGTATTTGAAATTATCATGAAATCTGTAACTTCTGCAAAAGAGGCAAATATTGCACAGGGAATAAAACTTACATGGGATGAAACAGTATCAGAATCATCAAAGGTCTTTATTGCTATTACAAAAAATGTTGATGTTATTAATGTTTCGAGCAGTATTCCCGCTGTCAAGGTGGTGGTCGACAAAACAACTTTTGTTCGTCTAAGTTACATAAACCTTGAACACATTGATCTTGTTGCATTTTATTATGCTAGCAAATTGTATACTTTTGAAGAGTTGCAAAATGTAATTGATGATTAAATAAAAAATATTTGTCAATAAAAAAAATATGGTAAAATTTTATCCAATACTACCGACGCTTGAGCCAACTGAATCAATTGCGACGACTAAAACAACGCTTGCGCCTGATCCGCATGCGACAGCTGTGCCACTTGCATCAGATAAAACATTACAGGCAGACGCATTTTGTTTAATGAATATTACAGAAGCAATTAAATATTTGGAAAGTGAAGAGGCGAGGTACTCCAGATGTAAGAGACGGTATCAGACCGTTTTTAATTCTGTTCAAAACACTTCTATGGCTATTGGTGCAGTTTCAGCTGGATGTTATGTAGGAGGTATTGTTCTGTTTGCCACGGGAATTGGAAGTTTGGCTGGAATAGCAGTTGAGGGTGTTAGCGTTGCTACATGCCTGGCTTGCTTTGGTTTGGAAGCCCTAAACAAAAGATTTCACACGAAATTACAGAAACATGAAGCATTGAGTACGCTTGCTGGTGCAAAGCTGTGCAGTATGAAACTTATTATCAGTAAGGCATTGAATGATAATTTTATTGATGACGAAGAATTTAAGCGAGTCCAGGATGATTTAAATAAGTACAAAAAACAGAAGTCTGAAATACAAAATAAAATGCGTAGTCAATCTCCTGTGAATGTTGAAGAACTGAAGGCTAGTTTTTTAGAGATGGGGAAACAGATCGGTGTTCAGGAAACCACAGATAAACTACACAATCTTTTAAACAAATAAAAATCAGATTTGGTAATCAATCAATATTTTTGTCATATGCTTCGCAGAGAGATGACACGTCATTTACACCACTTGTGCCTGATTGTTTAGCCCTATCTGCACCACCGCCAGAGTACTACTGAGAAAAAAAAGTTTTTTTATTGTCCTTGTATCTTGACAAATCTGTCTCAGTATCTTGGGACTTGAGTCAAGTTGTTGTAAGAACTTAGGCTAAGTACTTGTAAGAACTTAGGGTAAGTAATTAATAAGTTCTTATGGCAACACACTTAAAGGTTACATCTGCAGGTTCCTAAAAGTTAGTTGCAACTTGTTAATAAGTATTAAGTTTCACTTGGCATCACTTGATCAGGTAAATGATTAGGTATTGACAGAGACAATAGTTATAGAGAGAGACAATAGGAGACCCATAAGACAATGAATTCAATAAAGCCACATCAGTCATGCTCGTCAGTTTTTTAAAATCAAAGGGTTGATTGGGTAATAACGGGGGCGTAATGGGGTCAAAAATTTTATTATTAAAAATGACGTAATTTAATGACTGATGTGGCTTTATTGAATTCATTGTCTTACGGGTCTCCTATTGTCTCTCTCTAGTACACGCATGAGCACACTAGACAGGTCACGACCTCTCTGAATCATCCGGAAATTTCAAGATTCCGCCTAATGCATAGTGACCTCCCACTTCACGCGCGCAGAAAACAATGGTGATTACTCGCGCAGTTTCTAGATTCTTCGGGATTCAACTCCCTGTGTCAAAAGATAATCGATTCTGCACTAAGCGTGAACGATAGTGAAACTTACTGAAAAGGTACGTGATTCGTAATCATGATAGCTCAAATAAAACATCGGATCGCTACCCGCTACGATCAACACATGCACGCTCTCACAGAACAACAAAACCACAATTGTTACAATGAGTGATACTTGGGGAATGCAGAACTAAATGTTTCTTATATTGAGTTTGCTAAATATCCCCAATGTAGCTCTGTGCCTTTCATGTATTGTCAGAGGAGGGTGAATGGAACCAGTTCAGCTTTAGTAGAAGAAGTGCAATATAGCTGCTAGGGTCCAGAAAGCAGTATTGGGAAAGGGAATTTTGAGTGTTTTAGCTCACGCTTGCTCCACAGATTTTGGCGAGCGCTTGGGGGGTGCGCTCGTGTGTCCTTGTTAGAGTCAAGTTTTCCTGAACGCGTGCCTCGAAGAGTTTTAACTGAGAGTTACAGTTTATTTAATTAATTGAATGAGTGCATGTTTATGCAGTGTATTGTGTGTTGTGGTGGTGTGTTGTTGTTGTTGTTGTGTTGTTGTTGTGCTGTCATGTTGTTGTTTGCTTTTTGTTGTTGTTGCTGCTTTGTTTTTGTTGGTTTGTTGTTGTTTCATTGTTAATGTTTTGTTGTTGTTTCATTGTTGTTGTTTTGCTGTTGTTGTTGTGTTATTGTTGTGAGTTGTTGTGTTGTGGTGTTGTGGTATGTGTTGCGTTGTGTTGCGTTGTTGTGTTGTGTTGTGTTTTTGTGTTATGTTGTGTTGTGTTGTTGAGTTTGTAAATATATTGTGATTCCAAAAGAAAGCTACTATTAATCCTGTTCCTTTCATGTTTAGTCACCATGTTGATCCTCCTGGCTAGCTGAATGTCCTTCGGAAGGAGGAGAGCGGTAATGCTGACATACACAACTGGTTTTTCTTTATTTTTTCTTTAATTATTATTATTTTTTAATTATTATTATTATTATTAATATTATTTAATTCTTTTTTGGGGGGAAGGGGGGTGGGGGAGGGGGTGGGGGAGGGGGGTGGTTGTACATGTTTTGTGTCAACATGCTGTATGTCGAACACATACTTCATTATATGACAGGAGTATTATGGTATGGAAGATTTTGCGTACGAGTTTTGTGCTTTTTCCTGTCCTCTGTATTTGTTTAGCCATTTCTGTCTGTCAGGCTATTTATCTGGATTTTGTTTACCTTAGCTTGCTGCACTATACTGATAGTACAGTCCGCCAGTGTGGTCATGTGCATTCTGCTGCATGTAACTGTTGCAAACATATTTCACATGTATTATGGCTAATTCTAATGACAACCCACTGAAAATGTGCACCTTTAATGCAAATGCTCTAGGCCAGTAACAGAAAAGGAATAATGTATTCGATTACCTCAGATAGCTCAAAGCTTCCATTTGTTTTTTGCAGGAGACACACCTCAAGACTAACAGTGAACACATGCTATGGGTCATGTGAGGTTTTGAATGTGTTTTTTTGTGTGTGGTACGATACAAATAGTAAATGATTGGCCATTTTGTTTAACAACAACTTTAAGTATAAGTTAAATAATGTGCATAGAAGTAATGATGGAATGTATATTGTACTAGACATTAACATAGAGGGTAAACGGATGACCGCTGTTGTTAACCTGTATGGGCCTAGTCATGGGGACTTTGCAACATTTTTTGATGCAGTTTTTTAAAGAAATAGTCTGAGTTGGTAACAGTATATAATAGTAGGTGGTGACTGTAATTTGGTATTGGATGCTAGTATTGATACATGCAGATATAGACACATCAACCGTTCTCGTTCAATGAAAAAGGTGCTTGAATGCAAGCAGGTGTATGACCTACTGGATGAATGGAGGGTGCTTCACCCATCAACTAGACAGTACACATGGCGTAGATTTAATTCAGCGAAAAAAGGACGATTGGACTTTTTTTTAAATCTCAGAATGTTTGATGTTAGAGGTTAAAAAGGTGAAAATTGACCCAGACTATCGTTCTGACCACTTGCTTGTATCTGTTGATTTTTTTGGGACTTCTTTTCGTGCCAGCCTCTGTTTTTTTCAAAGAAGAGCGTGCAGATAAACTGTGGAACTACTAAATATGTGCTTATCCCGGCTCCGTCTTACATAATTCAAAGACTAAAGCATTGCCAGATGTTTCCTTATTCTAGCTGGCTCTACAGGAAAGCTTGGAAACATACAGAAAAGCATTTACCAGCGAGCTTTACTACATTCTTACTGCGTTTCACCGCGGCGGCCGTGTTTATGTTACACGGAACTGCCTGGCCGGCCCACCTTAGCTGCAGACAAGTGTTTCCCAACAAGCGTCGTGCCAGTGAACACGACTGTGTGTCAGTCAGTGTAGGGAGGGGGGGGGGGGGGGAGGTAGGGGTGCTGGTTTTACTTCATCAAAATGACTCATGGCTGTTGCCATAATGACATTTATGTGTTATAATAGTGTTGACGGACTTTGTCGGAGCGGTGCCTTCTAAACGCCGGCGCTGAACTATGGCGACGGGCCGGCATCAGGTGCAGTTTGGACCGTTGTTTTTATGTTGCCTAGATCGGAGATCATTTCCCTATCGACAGTACTTTGTTTCTGTTGTTAACTTGTATTTTGAGTTCATGTGTACTAGCTTCAGTCAAGCAGGAACTTAACAAAAGAACATAAAATAGTGTGTTCAGTAGACATAGGGCTTTCTTAGCATTCTTTTTTTGTCATGGAGGTTCGGGTCGGGATGAGGCCACTGGCGCTGGCCATTAGATTCCTTGGCGACGGACTTCAACCGTCCCGAGTCATTGTCCATTGTGTAGCTCTGTTATTGTAATTTGTGGAATGAGCGAGTGAGTGAATGTGAGCAGCACCTGAGGTGGCAAGACAAAGTTTGCTATATAGCAACAATAAAGTTATCTTGAATCTTTATTGCAATTTTGAGGAACTGCTATTTATGTGAAAAATATCCATTAGGAATTATTGGCCACAGTCATAAAGTCCATTGTTTATGGTATCCTTATAGTACACTTTTTGGTGGTTATTAATGTTGTTTTGGGCACCAATTACAGCCCTATTAGTAGCGGTTTTGTGCTACTGGTGCCACCAATTGCAGTAATAGTTGCAGCTATGTAGAGAATTAGTTTGAATTACCAGTGGTGGCCTTTTATTTGTTCTCTTTCTCATCTGAATGCCTCTCTGTATGCAGCCACCGGTGCTATTTATAGTACTGGGGGACACATGCTGAGGGGGTCATAACAGATAACAGTATGACTGTCCAAAATGTGCCTGACACTGGACGATATGTGTTCGATGTTGCATGTATGTTTGTGTGTGTGTGTGTGTGTGGGGGGGGGGGAGGCTGCTCTCTTTGTCCACTTTTTTGTGTGATCTCTTTGTATATCTATGTGTATGTACACTTATACAATCGAAAAACATTTTTTTAAATTTAAAAACAAAAATGTTTCTTGTAACATGCTTTGGCTCATTCGGCCCGACGGCCGTGTTTCTCAAATTTTAGAGAATGACTAATGACTATGCACCAGTTGCAGGAGATGGGTCGACTATGGGCAGTGCCAGATTAGCTTGGTATCGAGAGGTGCAACGCTAATCTGGCACGACCCTTGAATTGTCATGGCCGACCCATCTCCTGCTATAGTGCGTCAGGGTTGAATGGTTAAATTGAGACTACGAGAGAAAAGAAAATTTACGCAAATTGTGAGACATAGTGGTTGGGGGGAGGGGGGAGAGGGGGAGGTGTTCTGAAGAAAAAAAAAACTCCTACATCTGCTCCTGCTTTGCAGATTCAGCAACCATTGTTACTGTTATATACCTATTCCATAGCACCACAACACAGTCACGTTAAAATCCCACATACCTCTTCTTGTCCTCCTTATGAGTGTGATAGAAAAGATGCTGTCAACATATGTAAGCTGCTCGTAGGTGACTACCAGGCTGTACGTGTTTCTGGTCACTCGCACGACGCTTCGTGCCGGAAGGAAGCGAGCGAACCCCACCGCACTTTTTCTCCGTTGCGGACTCTCTGCCGTGGCGACGATCACCTCATCCACTCTTACATGGTACGCCGATGCCACATCCATCGGCCTGAAATGTCATTGATACGTTGTGTGCCACATACGGATACGTGACAATCAGCCGCGCATGTGTATGCGGCATGTCGCAAATGAATTGAAAACAAATTGTCGTGCAGTCAGTTCATTTTCCGACGCTGTGATTGGTTAGCATATCAAGACCTGCAGGTGGTTCAATGCACCATTGCCTACCTCCTAGAACCATTGCCGTGACTATAATTTGTAATCAGCTGGCCTGTCCGAAATTATGTTGTCGCGCACGAATCTAAGGAATGTCATTGTCTGAACGCATAGATCAAGGCTATTCGGCACATTGCCTCATAAATCCGACCATGTCTCCCCAATCCTGCACGCTCCTCAATGGCCCACTAGTTCCCAGTCAATGACAGAGTTAAATACAAAGTCTTGTCCATTTGCCATGTTTCCTTTCTGGCACTGGACCCACTTATCTCTTAAAGCGCCTTCACTGGTATACGATAAAATGCTTTGGATTCCTACAGTAAGGACTAAAGGATATGGGCAGAGATCTTTTTCTTGCCAGGGTCCATCAGTCTGAAATGATCTTCCTAAATCCTTGATTCATAGTGAGTCCAGTGCCAGTTTTAAACACAGTCTTAAAACCCATCTTTTTCCATATCAGTGTTCACGTATTTAGTCAGTTTATCTTCTTTTGTCTAATTGTACATGTGGTTTTTGTGTTGTCGCTTTTGGGTGTCATAATTTTCTTGTTGATATGTACGACACCTAGAGAGTCTTACCATCTATACGCGCCTTATAAATCATCTTTTTTATTATTATTATTATTATTATTATTATTATTATTATTATTATTATTATTATTATTATTAATTATTATTATTTCCTGTATATGAACCTGATTCCGTACTAACCCTACGTCCAAACGCAGCTAAAGCTGGTGCTCACCTCAAAGCCACCCTCCGATCGGCAAATCAAACTAAGCCAAATGAGTCCGCTGGTGAAACCAAGGCTGGAATGAATCAGAGCACAAACATCTCCCCTCATCCAGCAAGAGATTTTAAGCATATTCCAATATGATGCCCCTGCACTACATTCCGAAAAAGGCAGTTAAAAAAAAAAAAGAACACCCGTCTTCTAGTTGCCTGACTTACCAAATTTGAATGTATAATGTCAATTGTCATCTAACACCAAAATCAACTACAGCAGAGCATTTCTGTAGTGAACAGAACAACTAAACAAGTGTGTGGATCTGGCGTACCTAGATACTAGAACATAAATCCCACCGGTGCTCATATTGTTAAATTTTACAGTGTCTCTACCCTCGCGTGTACATACGGCGTCTTCTGTTATTAACTGAAAAAGATTCAATCAATCAATCAATCAATCAATCAATCAATCAATCAATCAATCAATCAATCAATCAATCAATCAATCAATCAATCAATCAATCAATCAATCAATCAGTCCATCAGCCAATCTATGTAGTGTGTGTGTGTGTTTGCGTGTGCGTGTGTGTGTGTGTGTGTGTGTGTGTGTGTGTGTGTGTGTGTGTGTGTATGTGTGTTTGTGTTTGAGAAAGAGAGAGAGAAATGAAACTTTATGAAATGAAACTTTATGAAATTAAACTTTATTTCTCAACGGAAGAAGTAATTAGCAGGTGTGCCATACCGGCCTCCGTAGCGCAGTGGTTAGCGTGTCGGACTGGCGGCCGGGAGATCCGGGTTCGAATCCCAGCCGAGTCAAGCGGGATTTTTCCTACCTGGGTCGGCTCCTACCCAGAGCGGGTGTGCTATGGACCCAATGGGAAGGCTGATGCCACACAGCCGAGACTCACCCACTTCACGGGTGCGACTTTGGGGGTGCTACCCGGGTTATGACACATCGTAAGGTGTGAATGATTACACGGCTGGCACCGCAGGTGTCCGCAGTTCCCGGGCCTGGTTAACACCAGGATATTTATGACAGGAAGCGTGGAATGCGGCCCTGTCACGCAGTCCCCAACCACATGGACCACCATGGCATCATCATATAATCACCCTCATCCTCATCTTCATGCAAAATAAAAAAACGCTGTTCCAGGTTTCTGATCCGTCAAGGTCTCCGTCTCATGGTGACCTCATCCCGGTCCTCCAGGAGCCCTAGGTGCGCGGTTGTCTTCGGCCAGATCTGCTGCTGTGCGTGGAAGGACGTAGTGGTTGACTCGCCACCTCTGGGGGGAGCTCCCACTCGTCGACTCCGCGACTAGCAATGTAGTACGTAGGGGGAACAGTAGGTGTGGCCACCTGTAGGCTACACAGAACACCACCGAAGTGACTCGGCAGCAGTGCGGAGTTTCCTCCGGAGGGAGTCCCCTACTACCTGACATATATATAGTGGCAGGGCCGGGAGTCTGAAACAACTAGCGAGCCTGGGTGAGCACACTGGGGTTGACAGGAATGAGCGGCGTGAGAGGAAGATCTCTGAGGTCGACAAAGAAAACTTGGAGTAGCAAAAAAAAACCCAAAAAAGCAGGTGTGCCATTTTTCATACTTGCCGTTGCTACTTTACAAACACAGGATAATAATTGTAATACTAATAGTACCAAATTACACAAAGAAAAATTAAGAGACATTAAACATGAAGAGACATTAAACAAAATTCATTCATTCGGCATTCGGTCATACAAAACAAACGAAAAACAGAAAGTACACGCAACGCACGCACACACATACACGCTCGCGCGCACACACAGACACGCGCTAATGATAACTTGACCTATCATTTGGATCATAGTGAAAATTCACTTCAGACAGCAAAAATTATTTGGATTATAATAGAAACTTGAATTATGTAATTAGACGATTATTATTAGTATGGACAAACCATACGCAGCATGCACTGATTATACGATGAGCACATGTTTGATACGGATACTTGTGGTAGATTATGTATCAGCAGACAAGTACTTGAGGAGGCATTCCTTGAAAGAGGAGAGGGAGCTAGCGTGTGTTATACATGTAGGCAGTTTGTTCCAGAAATTTGCGCCTGAGAAAGATACACTGGTTTTAAAAAGATCTATCCTTGGGCGAGGTGTAATAAAGTTTCGTCTTGAAGTAGAATAACCTGAACTTGCCTTGGTAAAGAGCTTATAAACATATTGTGGGTGAATCTCATTCCAGATTTTATAGATAAACACACCCTTGTTTAAGAGGTGATGATTGCTAAGAGGTAGCATTTTCAGTTTAAGTCTTTCGTCAGTTGTCAGGGCTGAATCAGGCAGGATATGTTTCGCTGCTCTCCGATGCAGGGAGTTAAGCCTCTTCAAGTGTATGTCACCGCTGCCATCCCATATCGTGGACGCATAATCGATGTGGGATTTAACATGTGCATTGTAAAATAACTTGCGGGCATCAACATCGATAAAGTACTTCAACTTTGAAAGCATAAAAACATTTCTGGGAACAGTTTTACATACAGCATTTATGTGCGATTGCCACTTCATCTGGTCATCAACAATTACACCAAGTAATCGGTGTTCCGTGACCTGAGTAACGATGTCGTTATGGATAGTCAGGCTGAGTGTAAGTGGCTTGAGCTGGTGCTTCTGACGGGTTGCAATCGTCATGCATTCCGTTTTGGACGGATTTAAAATCATTTCATTGTTTGCGCGCCAAGTGGAAATTTCGCTCAAACCCTGCTGCAAACGGTCATTTAAAGAATCAATACTCTTGTCCGGGGTGTGAATTGTTGCGACATCAGCGAATAAATCACATGAAATTTTGTCGCTAGTCAAATGTAGCGGCAAGTCATTTATAAAGTGGCAAAAGAGAAGAGGCCCTAGGACGGAACCCTGGGGAACTCCCCGTGTTACTAATCCGCTTGAGGAGTATGATCCATTGACCATGACGCGCTGCTGTTTGTCGCTAAGATATGAGGCGAAAAGTGGAGTTGTGCCATGGTGGTAAAGAGATTTCTGGCTGTAGCTATTTGAGGAAGAAATGCATTTATTGCCAAACAAACTACCGAAGTACACATTTAGCTTGGAAAGTAAAAGTTTATGGTCCACAAGATCAAAGGCTTTTCGTAAGTCAATAAATACAGAGCCAGTAAATTCGCCCTGATTTATTGAGCGTAGCCACACATCAGTTAGACGTGCTAGGGCCGTGTGACAGCTGTGCTTTGGTCTGAATCCCGACTGAAGGGGATGGATTAATGTATGATTTTCTAAATATTCCAAGAGATGTTTATGGATATGCCGTTCAAGTGGTTTACTAAGGATGGACAATCGTGAGATGGGGCGATAGTTATTAACATCAGTCATATCTCTTGTTTTCGGGAGGGGTATAACCTTGGCTTTTTTAAGTTCCTTTGGGAAAATATTCGTTTGAATGCACAAGTTATAAATATAGGTTATTGTTTCAATAACATAAGGAATAGCTAATTTAAGTATTTTGGGGCTGATTTCATCTGGCCCGGACGATTTCCTATTCTTCATTGAACTAAATGCCCTACCGACTTCGTGCACTGCCAGTGGTGGAATCACGAAAGGATCAGATCCTGCAGTTCGCGTTCTACAAGTCAACTAGTCTGAGCAAGAGTAGGGCTGAGAACTTGCTTCTGCAACTGAGAGGAAATGGTCGTTAAACATGTCTGCAGTCAGATCAGAAGGGATTAAAGGAGATTTGTTACACTTGCCTCCAGTCACTACGGCCATAGCGCGCCAGAGCGTGGACATGTCTTTGTCTTGTTTATTGAAGCGATCAATGAAAGATTTTTTAGCCTGTCGCACAAGAGATTTTACGCGATTACGCTCACACTTAAATTCAGTGAAGCGCTTCCGCTGTCTCAGATCATCTCACCCTCATGGCTTGAATGATGTCTTGAGTAAGCCACGGCGGGAGTGATGCGTGTTTGACGCGTCTCCTCCGCAGGGGCGCATGTTTATTCAAGATCTTAAGAAAGATGGTATACCAAACGGACAGAGCGCTGTCAGGGTCAGATTTACTAAATACTTCATCAAAAGGTGCGCAGTTAAGATCAAACAGAAGCTCGCTTTCATTAAACCTTTTAAAGGAGCGATAGGTGATATACGTATGGCATCCTTTCTTTCCTCGCGCTGGGACCATATGGCGTTGAGGTGCGTCCCCTGGGTGGTGGATAGGGGTGAGAGGGGTGCACCGAATGAAATAAGGTGCCGCGAACCAACATGGTCTACGGGAAGGTGACCCCGACAGAAAACCCCTGGTCCTCCTAGTAAGGGGGTTGGGCGTGGGGGTAGCTTCCCCACCCTGCAAAAAAAGGAAATGGCTACAAAAACGCCGATGAAAAGACAAACAGTAATTCTTTTCCTGGAGGAGGAAGGTCCTTCTACCAAAAGATTTATGACGTCCTGTGGTGAAAGCCGGAAGTCTTCAGAAGCCACAGGACCGAGCCGCCTCTCTCTATCCAGGGACACAACCATGGGCACATGGAACGTCAAGACCATGTACCAGAGCGGCAAGGCAGCCCAGATAGCAGCGGAAATGCAAATGTACAACCTTTCCCTGCTAGGTATCAGTGAAGCCAGATGGACGCAGTCTGGCCAGAAAAGGCTGTTAAGTGGGGAGATGATTCTGTATTCAGGTCATGAAGAGGAGAATGCCCCCCATACAGAAAGAGTAGCATTCATGCTGTCACCAGGTGACAGAGAGCGCTGATGGGCTGGGAACCTCTTGGGCCAAGAATTATCACAGCAGCCTTTAGAACCAAGAAAACGCTCAAGCTGAACGTCATCCACTAATGACAGTGACGAGGAAGAGAAACAAGAGTTCTATGACCGACTCCAGAGTGCCGTGGACAAATGTGCGGAGCGAGATATCACCATCGTCATGGGCGATTTTAATGCCAAAATAGGGGAGGACAACACCGGATACGAAGAGGTGATGGGGAGACAGGGACTAGGGGAGATGAGTGAGAACGGGGAGAGGTTTGTAGACTTTTGTGCTCTAAACTGACTTGTCATTGGAGGCAGCATCTTCCCACACAGAAGAATATACAAAGCAACTTGGGTCTCACCTGACCATACTACAGAGAACCAAATAGACCATATCTGCATTAGCAAGAAATTTAGAAGATCCCTTCAGGATGTTCGAGTGAGGAGGGGAGCAGATGTCGCCTCAGACCACCATCTGCTTACCTTAAGAATAAAGCTCAAGTTAAAGAAAAGCCGCACAGAAAAACAAGAAGACAGCGCTATAATGTAGGCCTCCTGAGAGAGACTGGAGTGAGAGAAGAATTCAAACTGGTGCTGTCCAACCGGTTTCAAGCGCTACAGGAGCTAGTAAATGAAGAGGAGACGGTCACCACAGAGCAGCGTGGAAGGCAGTTAGAGAGGCGCTGAACTCAACCTGCACTGTAGGGTTCAGGAAACTCCATCACAAGGACTGGCTGTCGGCACAGACCTTGAAAAGATAGAAGTGAGGAAGCAGAAGAAAGCAGTTGTCAACAACAGTCGCACGAGAGCAGCCAAAGCAAGGGCACAGGAGGAATACTCGGAAGCCAATCGCGAGGTGAAGAGGAGTATCAGGGCAGACAAGAGGGCCTACACAGACAGCCTGGCAGCAGAGGCAGAAAAGGCAGCAGGCAGCGGCAACATGAAACAGCTCTACAACATTACCAGAAGATTGTCGGGCAAGTATGGCCATACAGAAAGACCAGTACAATACAAAGAAGGCAAGCATATTGCAGACAGAGCAGACCAACTGGACAGATGGGCCGAGTATTCTGAAGAGTTACTGAACAGACCCAGCCCACCCGACCCCCCAGACATCCAGCCAGCAGAGACCGACCTACCCATCAGCTGTGACAGACCCAGCCGGGAAGAGATCAGAAGAGCAGTGGCTTTCTTGAAGAACGGCAAAGGAGCAGGGCCAGATGGCATCCCAGCGGAGTCTCTGAAAGCAGACCTAGAGACAACAGTAGAGATGCTGTACCCACTGTTTGGAAAGATCTGGGAAGAGGAGGTGATGCCGGCTGACTAATCAAGCTTCCCAAGAAAGGCGACCTCAGCAAGTGTTCCAACTACAGAGGAATCACCTTGCTGTCGGTACCAGAAAAGGTCTTCAACAGGATCATCCTGGAGAGAATGAAGAGCTCCGTTGACCCTCAGCTGAGAGACCAGCAAGCAGGATTCAGGAAAAACCGATCATGTACAGACCAGATCGCCACTCTCCGCATCATCGTGGAACAGTCTCTGGAGTGGAGCTCCCCGCTGTACGTCAACTTTGTGGATTACGAGAAAGCATTTGACAGCGTGGACCGAGAGACTCTGTGGAAACTCCTACGACACTACGGTGTACCCACAAAGCTCGTCCGCCTGATCAAGAGCAGCTACGATGGCATGACATGTCGCGTGATCCACAAAGGGCAGTTCATCAGGGAGTTTCAGGTCAGAACCGGTGTCAGGCAGGGGTGTCTGCTGTCTCCGTTCCTCTTCCTACTGGCCATAGACTGGGTCATGAAGAGGACCACAGAGCACAGACGAAGTGGAATACAGTGGACACTGTGGACACAGCTTGACGACCTCGATTTTGCAGACGACTTGGCATCACTGTCCCACACTCATCAACAAATGCAGGACAAGACCACGAGGCTTGCTGACATCTCGTCCCAAGTGGGCCTCACCATCCACAAACAGAAAACAAAGACAATGAGGCTGAACGCAACCAGGGAATAACCAGTCTTGCTTGCTGGTACCCCGTTGGAGGAGGTGGAGTCCTTCACCTATCTCGGGAGCATCATAGACAAAAAGGCGGCACCGATGCAGATGTCAGAGCACGAATCGATAAAGCCAGAGCAGCCTTTCTCCAGTTGAAAAAAAGTGTGGAGTTCCAGAGAGCTGTCACAACACACCAATGTTCGGATTTTCAACTCCAACGTAAAAGCAGTTCTCCTATATGGAGCAGAGACTTGGAGATTGACAAAAACCACAGTCAAAAGAGTACAGATCTTCATAAACAGTTGCCTTAGAAGAATTTTGAAAATCCACTGGCCAGAGAAGATCAGCAACGTTAGACTCTGGGAGAGAACATAACAGATAACAGCACAGAATGAAATTGGGCGAAGAAGATGGGGATGGATTGGTCACAGTCTGAGAAAGCCAGCTTCCAGTATCACTAGGCAGGCATTGTCATGGAACCCCCAGGGAAAGAGTAAAAGAGTAGGCCGAGAAACTCCTGGCGTCGAGACCTCCAAGCAGACATCAAGAGACTGGGAACCACCTGGAGTAAAATCGAAGGAGAAGCACAGGACAGGAGTCACTGGAGGTCTCTCGTCGACAGCCTATACCCGGGTAGGGGTGACAGGCGTAAGTAAGTAAGTAATCCTTTCTTTGCTTTAGGGAGTTTAGTAGACCACGTACAGCGGATGGGAAAGTGGTCGCTTATACTAAGGTTACCACATTATGAACAGACTCTGGCTTGGTTGTGTATATATGATCTATGAGTGTGGATGTTGTTTGTGTGATCCGTGTGGGTGAAGTGATTAACTGTTTCAGACCCAACAACGTTAAGGTAGAGTCCCACGCATGGTGAGGCTTTAGCATGTCTATGTTAAAGTCTCCCATGAGGATGACATTGGAGTTGGGATTACAAGCTTTATCACACATACTAAGGAAATCATCATACCACTCAAAGTTAGCAGCAGGGTTGCGGTACATAAGGCCGATAAGAAATGATGGAGATTGGGGGGCCTTCAGCTCAAGCCACATACACTCAACATCTTTGGTTTCTAAATCATGTCGTCTACGTATAAAATCTTGAATAAACGAGTGAACATAAGCAGCTAATCCTGTCTGTCCATGGGCCGTAGGATCACGTCTCATGACAGTAAATCCAGGAACTTGGATGGATATATCTGATACATTTGAATTGAGACGTGTTTCGGACAGTCCAAAAATATGAAACGGGTCTGCTCCATTTAGATAAACACATATGTCAGGCAACTTATTGCAAAGATGGTAAATTTTGAGATGACCAATGCGGAGATCTTTCGTCTTGAGTTTTACGCCACTCATTTCACGCAAAGTCAATGTGTTTGTGGTTAAAAAAAAAAGAGAAGAAAATCAACAGAATGTATCCGTAACACGTGCCAAAATAGAAAATAATAATAATAATACAAATAAAAAGTATAAAATCACTAACTAAACTATTCTAAATGCAATAAACACAACAAACAAAGACTAGAGGCGTAATCACTGGACGCAGGGGAATAGGCCGTTGGGACTAAAATATCACAAGTCAGTACTAGTCTTCAATGTCTCACACTCTGAATCAACAAAAAGATTAAAATCCGGAGAAAATTATTTATCAGCAATTGTCACAAGTAACAATGAGAGTCTGTGTTTGCGATTCGTGCAACTAATGAATATTAACACAGACAGACATTAGCATTGAAAACTATAGTCCACACTTTTGACGGAAATATCGTCAATGGGACTTGCAGAGCGCTCTAGAGAAAGTCCTTCAAGCGACTCCATATACAGTGTAATTAATCTGTTTTTTTTTTTTTTTTCAGCCTATGCATGTCCATCAATGCCAAAATACCTGCGCGTCAGTGCGATGACGCATGTGCATGAACCGATCATTTTCACTGGACTGTGAGGAAACGGGAAATGTAGATTAATTAATGGGCAGTGGGCAGATGTTCACATCTGCACGGGACATAGACGACCCCGCCCTCCACGAGTCGCCTGCTGCCTTGCAGGCCTGGCCGCTTGGCTGCGGAAAGGCTAAGGGAGGAAACCCCTGACATCAAAGCCCCCGTGTCTCCGGGGAAGGCGTTTGAGCCAGAGACTAGGACAAGGACAGTCTGATATAAAACCTACGACCCGAGGACCTCGATGCCATCGTCCCAGCTTGCTAGGCCATGGCAGATGAACCAAGGGTTTAAAGGGTGGGGCCAGTACTGCGCACACTGCACTCCACCAAAAAGCTCCACCGCGCAGGCTTTAGGAAACGTCCACGGACCATGACACTGACCATTCCAAGTCCTGTAGCGATGGGCGAGGGGCGAAACGGCAGGTGAAAGATGTCACTAAAAGCCGCAGTCTCAAACCTGCATGCAGGCGGTTCAGGATATTGGTCGCCTGATGTTGACCTGGGGATAACAACATCACTCGGCACACCCTGAACGACCAAGCAGCCTTCTCTAGGGACAGCACTGCTTGCTCCACACGGAGAGGGGCCTAGAAAAGGTGGCCTAACCAAAGCTCGTCCCCTCGCAACCCCAGTTGGCTAGCCGCGGTCAACGGGCATCTTCTCATGCGGTCAAAAAACAAGAAAGAATAACGGATCCACTCTGATGACGACCACGACCGGACTCAACGTAGCATGCTGGAACATCCGAACCATGCTCGACAAAGCAGACAGCGGACGCCCCGAACGTCGCTCCGCCCTCATTGCCCATGAATTGCGGAGGTTAAACATTGACATCGCCGCGCTCAGCGAAGTACGCCTTCCGGACGAAGGCAGCCTCCAAGAACTTGGCGCTGGGTACACCCTCTACTGGTCAGGCAGGCCTGCATCAGAAAGACGGCTCTCAGGCGTGGGTTTCATGGTCAAGACCTCCATTACGACTAAGCTGGA
>BTPG01000007.1:156676806-156692108 GCA_036245525.1 Semisulcospira habei
AGAGAGAGAGAGAGAGAGAGAGAGAGAGAGAGAGAGGAGAGAGAGAGAGAGAGAGAGAGAGAGAGAGAGAGAGAGAGAGAGAGAGAGAGAGAGGGAGAGAGAGAGAGAGAGAGAGAGAGAGAGAGAGAGAGAGAGAGGAGAGAGAGAGAGAGAGAGAGGAGAGAGAGAGAGAGAGAGAGAGAGAAATGAAATGAAATGAAATGAAACTTTATTTTCCAAGGATAAAAGAATAGGTGCGCAGACCTGTTTTCATTCTTGTCCTTGCTACACACTACAAAACAAAATAACGTACACACACACACACGCGCGCCGGTGTGCAATTGCCGCGTGCACAGGCTTGTGCCAGATTAGCTTGTAGCCTACAGGCGCCAAGCCAAGCCTGCACAACCCTCCACACACACACACACACACACACACACACACACTGACACACACATACACACACATCAGTATATCATGTACACATACATTCTTTCGCTTAAAACTATACTACAGCAAATATAAAAAGTATAAAGGATTTTGTACATAAAACCGCTATTGTTCTCATAAAAACCAACACGGCGGCTCACTCCAACAAACATAAACAGGCATACACACACACACACACACACACACACACACACACACACACACGCGCACACACACACTCGCACACACACACACACACACACACACACACACACGCGCGCGCGCGCGCGCGTGCGCAAGCACGTAGGGATGCGCGCGTGCACACACATACACTTGCACACTCTCTCTCTTGGCTTGACTTCGCGAACGAAGATTTTATAGGAGTTGCCCACGACGTCTGCAGGCTTGTTCGTGGCTGCGGAGGCCAATCCGAGACAGGCAGGTTCGACCGCAGTGGCTGCAGGGGAAGGTCTGGCCAGGGTTCTGAGCTGCGGCATCTCTGTTTTTTCTCCTGAGCCGCTTGTCCTTAAGGCTAGCTCTGCGAGAGTCCTCAAAGGAGACAGCTGCCTTGTAAATGGTGGAGCGCCAGGTGTCACGGTCCGCAGCAAGCGAAGACCACTGGTGGTGGTCGATTTGGCAGGCACTAAGTGACTTCTTGAGACCGTCTTTGTATCTCTTCTTTGGTGCCCCACTGTCACGGTGTCCAGTAGCAAGCTCGCCGAACAGGGTGATCTTTGGTAGGCGATGATCCTCCATCCTGGAGACATGCCCCGCCCAGCGGAGCTGTGTCCGCAGCAGCAAAGCCTCGATGCTCACAGTTTCAGCCTGTTCAAGGACCTCGACGTTGGTGACATAGTCACTCCAGTGAATGCCCAGGATGGTACGCAGGCAGCGCTGGTGGAAGCGTTCGAGGAGTCGTAGTTGGCTGCGGTAGAGGGCCCAGGACTCGGAACCATACAGCAGGGTGGTGAGGACCACAGCTCTGTACACGCTGATCTTGGTGCCTGTTTTCAGCTGTTGATTGTGCCACACCCGCTTGAAAAGTCGCCCGAAAGCACTGTTCGCTTTTGCCAGCCTGCTGTCAAGCTCCTTGTCCAGCTTGGCGTCCGACGTGATAATGCAGCCAAGGTAAGTAAACTGGTGCACTGACTTTAGTTCAGACTCGCCAATGGTGATGTGAGGAGGGCGATACACTGTCTTGGGTGCCGGCTGATGGAGGACCTCTGTCTTTTTCAGACTGACCTCGAGTCCAAAGAGCTGGGCAGCATCTGCGAAGCAAGACGTGATGCGCTGCAGGGCTCTCTCTGTGTGTGCAACGAGGGCAGCATCATCAGCAAAAAGCAGCTCACGAATCAGTTGGTCTAGGGTTTTCGTGTGGGCCTGCAGTTGTCTGAGGTTGAACAGGCTGCCATCGAGACGATACCTGATGTACACTGCATCGTCATCATCGAGGTCCACTGTGGCCTGCTTCAACATCATGCTAAAAAAGATGGTGAAGAGGGTCGGTGCCAGCACGCAGCCCTGCTTTACGCCGTTGAGAATAGGGAATGGTTCTGAGAGGTCATTGTTGAGTCTGACCTGGCCTTGCTGGTCCTCGTGTAGCTGGACAATCATGTTGAGGAACTTTGGGGGACAGCCAAGTCGCTCCAGGATCTGCCACATGCCTTGCCTGCTCACAGTGTCGAACGCTTTTGTTAGGTCGACAAATGTTACGTACAGCCCTTTGTTCTGCTCGCGGCACTTCTCCTGTAGCTGTCTCAGCACAAAGACCATATCGGTGGTGCTCCTGTTTGCTCTGAAGCCACACTGGCCCTCTGGGAGTTGGTCTTCAGCGATGGCAGGTACCAGCCGATTCAGGAGCAGCCTTGCACACACTGACACAGATAAACACACACATGCGATAGCGGCCTCCCCGCGCCACTAAACCGCGCACAGCTAGATGCTAGTCTGCCATGGAATTAGACTAGACTTGTATAGCGATCCCGCAACCACCGCGCGCGCGGGTCGACGCGAAGAAACCACAGCACTGCCACGCCTCGCGAGCGCCCAATGCTGTGTCTATCGACGGCATCCGTCTGGCCAGCCGAGTCCATGGGGTCATGGATATTACATAATGCGGCTTGCTGGAATGCCAGCGGTATATTACATGCGTTCATAAATTTTTAATGTTAGAAGAGAATGCAGAATATCCGGGAAATGCCGCATAAGGCATAGAGTGCTACATGTAAAAATAAAAATAAAAATACAAAATAAAAGAAAAATTAAGTTTTGTCTAGATGTTTGAGCAGCTTGGTCTTGTAAGTTTTAAGCGATGGCGCGGCTCTAACATCCGCAGGAATGGAGTTCCATAACTTTGCACCAGAATAGGACAACGACGACCTATAAATGTCTAGTCGAGGCATCGGTACAACAAGATTGTTCCCTGGTGTTCGACTGGACCTCGTATGAGCAAAGTGGAACAAACTATTGAGATAGGCTGGTGTTTCTGAGAGGGTGATTTTGCGCATGAGCACCAACTTATTATACTTAAACTGTTTTTCAAGTGGCAAAATGTCTAACAGCTTGAACTTATTGTCAGTATTAATGACTTCTGAGGGTCTGTCAACAATAAGTTTAATGGCTCTTCTGTGGAGCGAGTTCAGACTTTTTAAATTAGCATCGCTACTACCGTCCCAAATAGATGAGGCATAATCCAAATGTGACTGAATATGGGCATAGTAGAAGAGTTTCCTTGTTGGCTCATCAGCAAAATGTCTCAATTTCGACAGGAGGAATACATTTTTAGATACTATTTTACACAGTTTAGTAATGTGGCCTTGCCAGCACAACTTGTCGTCTAAGTTGATTCCAAGCACGCGCTGTTCTCTGACTTGCTCCACAGGCTGGCCATTAAGTGTTAGTTGAAGGGGAGGGGGGGTTCAACTGATGCTTTTGCCGTGTGGTAATCAGCATGCATTTGGTTTTAGTGGGATTAGGTATCATGGCGTTATTTCTGCACCATTCAGATACCTCATTTAAACTGTCTTGGAGAATCTTCACCATACATGTTACGTCTGATGACGAAACGTCCAGTGTTCCATCGTCTGCAAAAAGACTGAAAGTTACACTGGAGTCAGATATATGTAATGGAAGGTCGTTTATGAAGACAGAGAACAATAATGGACCAAGAATCGATCCCTGTGGTACTCCGTGCTCTATCACCCCTTCAGGTGAGTTTTTACCATTCACGTAGACATACTGCGTACGCCCATGCAGATATGACGTAAGGAAGGCAAGTGTGTCTGCGCTTAGTTGATAGACATTAAGTTTTTGAACTAAAGTTTCATGATTGACGAGGTCAAATGCTTTTGAAAGGTCCAAAAATACTGCTCCAGTCATTTGACTGCTATTTATGGCAGTAAGCCATCTGTCAACAAGGTGTACCAATGCTGTGTGACAGGAGTGTTTCCGCCGAAAGCCAGATTGTAATGGATGTATGAGTTTGTGTTTTTCTAGAAAATGTTGTAAGTGTGTGTGAATGTGTCTTTTTATCGGTTTCGACAGTGTTGACAGTAGCGAAATGGGCCTGAACTTGTTAGGGTCGGCAAGGTCTTTCGTTTTAGGTAGTGGGATCACTTTGGCTGTTTTTAGAGAAGATGGAAATATCCCCTGCTTTATGCAAAGGTTGTATATATATGTCAAGGTATCTAAAATATACGGTAGGGCCATTTTCAGAACTGAGCTACTAATACCATCATGGCCAGACGTACGTTTGTTCTTTAAGTACGAGATGGATTTTCCCACGTCGTATATCGTTAACAGCGGAATGCTGAATGACGTGTCAGGGTCCAGCCGTTCTGCACAAAACGTCTTTAGCTTTTCGGACACAGCTGAAGACTGACCAGAATATGTATTTTTTAGCAACGTACTGGCAGCCGAGAGGAAATGCTGATTCAAGATATCAGCTGATAACTGTGTACATTGTGCGGTATTTTTGGACCTCGTAAAAGCATTGATCGCTCGCCACACAGACACGACATCTTTCTTTCCGTTCATAAGACGGTGAAAAAGTGACCTTTGAGCTTTCCTCACTAAATGTTTAACATGGTTTCTTTGCCTTCGATAAGCAATAAAATCCTTCTTTCTTTTATAGTCATCTCGGAGCTGCATGGCATCCTTGATTTCCTTACTTAACCAGGCGGGAAGCTGGGGGTTCTTCACCCGTTTCTCTCTGAATGGAGCGTGTTTATCGAGAACACCAAGGAACAATCCGTACCACTCAGACAAAGCATCGTTGGGGTCATTATGGTAGTACACTGTATCAAAGTGTGTGCTACTTAAATCACAAAGAAATGTTTCCTTGTTGAAGTGTTTAAGTGATCTGTATCTAATAGTCGTGTGCTGATGTTTTCGGAATGAATTATCCGCTTTTAATGCCAAGCAACAGCACACCGGGTAGTGATCGCTAATCCCTACCTGAAGCACGTCTACTGCCATCACCCTTGATTGAGTAGTTGTATATATGTGGTCTATAAGGGTGGAGGAAGTTGGACTAACACGAGTTGCTGTTTTAACTAGCTGCTTTAAACCAAACATAGACATGGTGCACTCCCAAGCAGGGTTATTCAAAAACATGTTAATATTGAAATCGCCTAGGATCAAAATTTCAGAGCTGGACTGTCTGACCTTATCCATCATGGCGATAAAGTCGTCGAACCATTGAAATGTTGATGCTGGGTTCCTGTAAATGTACCCGACCAGCACGGGGCTGGATTTGTTTGCCCTTAACTCAACCCAAATGCATTCTACGGTTTTTGACTCCAGGTCCCCACGCCTGCGAGTAATACCGCTAATTGAATTATGAATGTATACTGCAATACCCGTATGTCCCGGGTATTCAGCATCGCGGCGCAGTACAGTGAAGTCCTGGATAGAAACGGCCTCATCGCTGATGTTACGATTGAGACGCGATTCCGTTACACCAAACAAGTGAAATGGATTGGATTGACTCAAGAGCACACACAGATCGGGAACTTTGTTAGTTAAATGATAAACATTTAAATGGCCAATATGTAACTGGCGATCATACACCATGATTGCTAATGTATGTCAATACCAAAGAGTACAAATAAAAAAGCTTATAAATGATACAAAGGCAAATAAGAGCTGAAATAATAAAACAAAGCAAAAGAATATCAGTCCGCTCTAACACACAGAATGTGGGAGGCAAGTGGAAAAAAAAAAAAAAAAAAAAAGAGTTTCTTCTACGCATTCACTGACATAGACCACACTACCCCGCTGCGCGATAGGGGAAATAAAGTCAGCGCTGCGAAAGGACACAGATATGGTCGTAGTGTGAATATACGTAGAGCACTAGTAGAGAAAGTGTCACGGTGCACAAGTACTAGTGCTATAAGCGTCACAAATCGCACAGAGTGAGAAGATCGGTATTCACGAATACTGTCGGCAGAAGTCAAAAGGATGACAATGTTAATATTGGACCACGTGCAGTGGTTGAAGTTAAAAACAAATGAATACGTCTCTGCGCAAACACAATAATTATGAGCAATGAGACGCAAGAAAATCAATTCGATATTGTTCAGTGTTAGCCTGGAAAGTAAAGCACAAAGTTATGTAAGGAAGAGTAACTGAATGTTCTGGAAATGAGTCTAATACACACGCACGGGGTGGCTGTACTGTGCCCACGGTTCCTGCTGTGCGTATGGCGTGTATGTGAGCGGGGGGACGCTGAAAGGATACGTTGGCTGCGTCATGCTGAAGTGTCCCCATGGTCCGGCCTCGCGATACTGTGGAAATGCGGCACTGTATGGTGGTAGTGGCGGTTGCTGCCACATAGGATACTGGCCCGGCATTTGTTGCTGATAGCTACATTGACTCTCTGCTGTACCACCAAATCTGGATTCGCTGTACTGTGATTCCAGACTTGGTGCTACAGCAGAGGACACTGACAGTCCACCTTGACTCTCCGGTGCAGCACCGAAGCTGGATGCACCACAGAGCGATTCCAGGTTGGGTGCTGCAGCGGACACTGACTGTCTGCCGGCTGCGACATTAGCGTAAGTGTTGGTGGTGCCAGCGTGTCCTTCACGTCGCTGACGGCGGTGACGGTCACCACCTGCAGGCTGGTTGTTGGGAGTGGTGACGTCAGTAGCTGGCCCTCCTCTCTTTATGTTGAGGGCCAGACTGATGGTGCCCTGGCGACTAGGATGGATGGGGTCACCGCGCCTGTAGAATTTTCTACGCGGCAACCCATCAACAGCAGTAAAGACCTGAGTGTTGTCTATCAGTGTGACACCCAGCTTTCTGCACACATGGAACAGGTTACTGTTGGAGGCGGTGATGGCCCTATACAGCTGGTGTCGGTCGGCAGGATGGAGGATGCCTGCAGACGAGCGCCGGGAAATACCCGCCTGCATTCCCGGACGAGCTGTTCCCACACAGCGCTGGTCACTTCCTTCTGTTTGCAATCGTTGATCCCCACGTGGAAGGTCACCAGTGCCACCGCTGTGTGGGACGCGTGTTGTCGCTGGAGCCAGTTCAGCAGGTGGACAGTCCGCAGGCCAGAGACAGATAATACGTCTACTTTTTCTATAGGGTAGGTGGGCATCTTCTCTGCCTTGATGTTGCGAACAACAGAGTCTCCAATGACCAGCGTGGTGGTGTCACTCTGCACTGAATGTCGCAGTATTTGCTCATCTGGAGACATTTTGTTATTACGCTGCTGCTGGCTGCTGGCGTGGTCATACCCGTTGTTGACCTCAGGCAGGCCGCCGGTAATCCGTACTGGTATGAGTCGCTCTGGGCTCTTCTCGGCTGCACTCACAGCCTGTACCGTGGCCAGTTCTTGCAGAACGGGTGGAGGGGAGGGGTGACAGGGAGCAGCGATTGCGCTGCCCGTTACCTGGCGCGGAGACGCACAGATATCAACATTGGCAGACAGGTCAGTTTGAGTGTTACCACTCATGGCAACGTCTGAGTTGTTGGACGCAGTGGCTGATTTCTTTTTCAACTGTTTTTGAATTTCCCTCAGGCGCTGCTTGTGGCTCTGTTTGGCGGAGGATAGCTGGTTGACAGTGCCGTCTGTGGCGTGTTGAGCTGTCTCCACACCAGTTATCCTGTCGTCCAGGCCGGACAACACTTCGCCCACACTTTTCTCCGTAACCTGTAGATCTCTGGCTCTCTTGACCGCCTCGTCACGGAGCTGACTCTCGAGCTGATCAATCCTGGCTAGGGCTGCTGAAAGTCCTTTGAACAGTGTACTGACGTCAGCGCGAAGGTCCGTGATGAGGTTACAAGCACTTTTGAGTTGTGCTCGCAGAGTATCAGGGTCAGTGGTGTCCTCGTGAGGACAGGTAGTCCCGAGGGCCGTGGTGGGTGCGGCCTCTGTATTACGTAATCCCAGTCCCGGAGTCGCGGGACTGGCGTTCGTGTTTGGTCGGGTTGGGGGAAGGGGCGGGGCAGTGGACATTACACCATCAACTGTTGCCGCAACAAGTGAAAAAGCAGTGCGGGCGTTCTGAAGTGGCTGGCCAGTAGATGTGATGATGGGATTAGTCGGGGATGAGTGGTCGGATAGAAGGGGCGTCGGTTGATAATCCCCCCGGAGACGCGGGACTGGCGTTCGTGTTTGGTCGGGTTGGGGGAAGGGGCGTGGCAGTGGACATTACACCATCAACTGTTGCCGCAACAAGTGAAAAATCAGTGCGGGCGTTCTGAAGTGGCTGGCCAGTAGATGTGGTGATGGGATTAGTCGGGGATGAGTGGTCGGATAGAAGGGGCGTCGGTTGATAATCCCCTGTGATTGACGACTCTGCCGGCTGCACAAGAAGAGAGACTTCTTTGTTGTCCGAGGGAGTGGAGAGGGTAGGCGTGATGGGGGTGTCTGCTAGGGAGACAGCCAACAGCAGGCCCCGTGAGGAGTTGGAAGGGGTGGCGGGTGAGGTGACGATACTTTCTGTAACGTCAGGGTCAGATGCAAGATGGTTGCTGGTGACGGGGACATTGTCTGTAGGGTCCGCTGTACCGGCCAGGAGCTGTTGTACATAATCACAAAGGGCCCGGTACTCCGATCTCACCCACAGACCCTTTCTCTTCCCCTGAATCATGCAGGTGCCACCGGTTGTCCGCCTCTTTCTAAAGTACACGGTGATGACGATAAGTTTGTTCTCGTCTGTGTGTACCGGCCCTTCATATATCTTAACTATTGTCTTGGCCAGGTGATCAGGGACCGGGGTGTGGGGAGAGAGGTAGCCATCAAGGGTGACAGCTTCATTGTCATAGTTGAAATCTTCCCATAACACATTGTGGACTCCTGCAGTGTGTTTGGGCAGAAGCTGCATGTATCTCACATACACGGCATTCCTCCACGTCTTGAGAATGCTGAGGGCATTAGCACCTTTACATTCAAATCTTGTTTGGAGTTTGTCTAAGGTGTCTCTCAGTACTGGGTCACGGGGGATGGTGGGAGTGGAAGGGGGTTGGTGTACAATGGCTATAGTTGTCATGGTTTCAGATAGAGAGAGAGAGAGAGAGAGAGAGAGAGAGAGAGAGAGAGAGAGAGAGAGAGAGAGAGAGAGAGAGAGAGAGAGAGAGAGAGAGAGAGAGAGAGAGAGAGAGAGAGAGAGAGAGAGATTCGTGACTAGATGAACTTAGAAAATCTATGCTCCCCCCACCCACCCCCCACCCCGCCCCATGATCTGCATGAGTGTTTTTATGACATTTGATGTTTTGTCAGTTTTGTTTGTGTGTGAGTTCGGTATGTTACCGATATTGATGACGATGATGATGTAGTAACAGTAAAAATAGTAATGTGTTATATTTTTTATGCATTTTCTACTTAGTACGTCATGCACATGAGTCATTAACTATTGCTGTCTTCCGGACTGACAGGAATGACGTACTTGAATTTCTGCACGTGTATTTTAATTCGGACTATACAGTAAGCATAATACGAACATTGTAATTGTGTGTGTGATTTTTATATTTTTTTATATATTTTTCTTGACTGCACGTTTGAAAATTCTACTAATGATGATGGTGTCATTGTTGATGACGTTATTATTATAGATATTTCATTGCGTCATTTCTTCCTCCGCACACTGCGTGTCAATACTAGTGTTTCATAAAAGTTTCATGTCATCAGTAATGACGCACTAATATCATGAACTTGTGCACGTGCTTTTGTACCTTAGTCTATATATGTAATAGTATTACGATAATTTAGAATTTGAAAGTGCATTCTGTATCGATTTTGACGCTCTACATTCTCACACGTAAATTATGTTTTGTTACCTAGTTACCTGTTACCTGGGCATTCCCCTGAAGAAGCCCTCGCTGAGAGGGCGAAAATTTGTGCATAGATTAAAAGTGTAACTCCTTCTAAACTACGTGGTGTTTGTGGATCCTTTCTTCATATTTTAAGTATATATATATATTCATTCATTCAGTCCTCTCTGCGCCGTCTGGTGCTTGAGGCGACATATATATATATATATATATATATATATATATATATATATATATATATATATATATATATATATATATATATATATATATATATATATATATATATATATATATATATATATATCCATACGTGTACTCATTTGGCTAGTTTTAGTTAGGGGGACTGCTAGCAATGATTGAGTGGGACATGACTGTATGAACTGCATCAAGAGCGAAAGTTAAAACATCGCACAACTTTACAAATTATTGACTGCAAAACAAGTTCTACCGCCATCGATTCAACATACATATGTACGAGTAACTTGAATAAGACTAGCCACACACTATATAACATCATAGACATAGCTCTTTGATAACATGTAAACAAGTTTCTTACCAGTTGGTAAACAGCATGCGTTCGAGAGACTCGCCGCTCAAATCGTCTCTGTCGGGTGCTTCTTCAAACTCGGCATTGGGCAGCTCAGCCTCAGGTTCAAACTGATAAGGTTGCACAGTGTTAATAGGGTCATTCACACATCCAAACTCACTGCTGTAACACGACAGATCGAGTAAAGAATCGAGTGAAGAAACACTGCTTGTCTCGCTTGTAACTTCTTCGCAGTCGGCCATTGTATACAGCTGCTGACGTCACTGCGAGGGGACATCAGCGATAGCTGCGTTTCAAATTATTACTTCCCTTACCCTTAATTACAGGTAGGAAATCCCACTTTCAGTGATCGATATCTATTAAACGGTAGAGCTTTGCTTACCGATTTTTTTGCATCGGGTATTATTTAGTAAAGTTCTTTCAGCAGAAACTTTTTCACCAAGCACTGTGGTTGACCTTTAAAGTCTTGTGTTCATGCTGCAGGTGTAATATCACTTTATTGATGTAACTGACTTTCAATATAATAATGTTGTTTTCTTAGTTGATGAAATATGTGTTTACACATTGACTCAAACCAGTCACATTTCGCATCATAAACTTTAAAAGCATATGTCTTAAGATCAACAGTCTCGTACTCATATTGTGGTGGGCCATCAGAGTATTCCAAAGTTACATTATATGTCATATATCGAGGGTTGACTGCCGAAAAGCAGTATCTTGCGTTTCCCTAGTTTTGCAGGAGACGCTTTTGAAATTTTGGACCTACTTTGAACCTTTCTGTACAATGCAAGAATTTAAGATGCCCCTCAAAATTGTACAATGTTATTGGGCAGCCTATTTTATTATGTATATCCATGGTATTATGGCTATATCTAAATTATGGTCTGGATTATTAAAGAAAAAGTAACACGAGTGAAAATACTATATGTCTGGTAATCGGAAAGGCGATAAATAATGGCAGCCGAAACACCGTATCTCAACACACGACAACCATTTGCTGACAGATCCTGCAAAGTGTTGACTGCCGAAACCACGTATCTTCACATGGCTCCTTCACTGTGTTAGAAAACCAGCGGTTTCCGAGAGGAAGCTGGTAGCAGATTCATGTAGCTTGTTTTACTTGGCATTTGCCGTGAACAAGGTAGACAGAAAGTGTCTCTAGTGTTTTATTTTAAGCTAACACTATTCCGCAGGTAATTCTCCAGCCTGTCGTTCGCGAATTCTGTTTTACTATTTGATGTATTTGGTGATAATGCACTAGGGAATCATTTATTTAGACACATTATACGTACTCATAGCACACTGATTTGACTTATTTTTAATTGGTAGAGTCGCTATACTGCCAGTACGTTAAAGACAATAATTGTGGAAAATCACGTTATTTGGCAACCATGCAACTCTCACAATACATTATCAAAACATAATCAAATGTATGTTTTAATCATTCCTTGTCACGCACACATGCATGTCACAATAAAACAGCTTTCGGCACACACTGGTAATGCTGTCAAATGGTTCACGAGTATGAACCTCACAATTTCCACAAAGACGATTAGCGTATATTTAATTGTAGTAAAGTCTTTGATGCACTGACAAATGTTTTGTTTATAGGACGATTTTCACAACGCAAGCTGTGTGTCACACAGTAGTATATGATGTTGGCTGTTTCGCATTTAGTGGTCCTGAAAACTTTCTGAGACACAACAATGTAACGATACAAATTTGCCTCGAGTTATAGATACTCACAAACCAGATAGGTGAGGCTAGCACTGCAGAATTGTACCGACCACATATAGTAATGCACCTTCATGTTTGTGTATGTATGTTTCTCCTGCTACTTCCTAAGTTCCGGAGAAAGACATGGGTTATATAAGAGACCTGATGCATTTTTTTGAGGATGCAAATAATCGTCTTATTCTATACCTGCGTATTTCTCTGTGGGCTGGCGATTGGGTGCCTGATAGGCGGGGGCAGGGGATTTAACTGTTTGTCTGTCCAGCGCTGAGTGATTCCTCTTGGTTTGTGTACAATTCTGCCAGCGCTAGCCTCACCTATCTGGTTTGTGAGTATCTATAACTCGAGGCAAATTTGTATCGTTACATTGCTGTGTAATGTTCTGTGCATCTACTGTGGGAAATCAGGGTATTTACCCGACCACATATAGTAATGCACCTTTATGTTTGTGTATGTATGTTTCTCCTGCCTACTTCTTAAGTTCCGGAGAAAGACATGGGTTATATAAGAGACCTGATGCATCCTTTTTTTTAGGGATGTAGATGATCGTCTTGTTCTATAGGGCCTACCTGCGTATTTCTCTGTGGGTGGGCGATTGGGTGCCTGAGAGGTGGGGGCAGGGGATCTAACTGTTTGTCTGTCCAGCGCTGAGTGATTCCTCTTGGTTTGTGTACAAATAGAGGACCGGTTTTTTTTTTTTTTTTTTTTTTTTTTTTTTTTGTTGTTGTTGTTCTTTTTTAAATCTGCCTTCTTCGGAATAGAGTGCAGGGGCATTATATTGGAAATTGCTTAAAATCTCTTGCTAAATGAGGGGAGATAGTTTGTGCTTTCATTCATTCGATCCAGCCTTGGTTTCATCAGCGGACTCATTTTGGTCTAGTTTGAGTTGCCGTTCTGATGGCGTCTTTGAGGTGAGCACCAGCTTTGGCTGCGTTTGGCCTAGTATGTAGGGTTGGTACGGGAATCAGGTTCATAGCCAGGGAATAATAATAATAATAATAATAATAATAATAATAATAATAATAATAATAAAGAGGATTTATAAAGCGCGTATAGATGATACGACTCTCTAGGTGCCGTACATATGAACAAAAAATTATTACACCACAAAGCGACAACACAAAAGCCACATGTACAATTAGATAAAATAAGACACCTCCCCCCTGTCCAACATCATCCAGTCTCACCACATACACCACCACCTCTACGCTGACGACTCACAACTACTAGACAAAGACAAACTCGACAACACTCAGACACTACTGACTCGCACGGCTGACTGCTATGAAGACGTGAAAAACTGGATGACAGCAAACAAGCTCAAACTGAACGACGACAAAACGGAAGCCACGCTGGCAGGCACTCGCCAGAAACTTTCCCAGCTCCCTCCCTCTCTCCACCTTCAACTCGACAGCACCCCCATCTCCCTCTCTGACTCGGTCAAGAACCTTGGCATTATCCTCGATTCCTCGCTTTCCATGACCAGCTTCGTCTCCGCCACGGCCCAGGCATGTTATTTCCACCTCCGCCGCATCAGTCAGATCAGAAAATACCTCACTACCAAAGCTGCCACCAAACTCGCTGTCTCTCTCATCTTATCTCGCATCGACTACTGCAACTCTCTCCTTTCCGGCCTTCCTCACTCCACCACTCTCACTCTCCAGCGCGTCCAGAACAATGCTGCCCGCCTCATCCTCAGAAAGAAAAAATCCGACCACATCACTCCCCTGCTCAAGCTCCTTCACTGGCTCCCCATCCCCCAACGCATCCAATACAAGATTCTATCTCTCTGCTACAAATCCCTGAACAACTACGCACCTGCCTATCTCTCCAACTTACTTCACCCCTACACTCCTCCCCGCTCCTCCGCTCCGCCTCCGACCCTCTCCGCCTCCTCATCCCCCGCACCAAACTCAGCACTTTCGGCCCCCGCTCTTTCTCAGTATACGGTCCATCTACCTGGAACACTCTCCCACTCTCCGTCAGAAACACTCGCTCTCCTCCTTCCAGTCCGCCCTCAAAACTCACCTCTTTCAACAGTTCTAGCACTATATCACCACACTCCCCACCCCAAGCTGACCGTCGTAAGGTATCTTCACTATTTGTGTCACGTGAGTCATTGTCTAAAGCGTGCGCATGCGTGTGCGAGTTGTGAGTGCGCGCTTAGAGTTATAATTATTATAAGATAAGCGCATTATAAATACCGTAATTAGAAGAGAAACTGACTAAATACATGAACACTGATATGGAAAAAATATGGTTAAAGACTGTGTTTAAAACTGGCACTGGACTCACTGTGTCTCAAGGATTTAGGAAGATCATTTCAAACTGATGGATCCTGGCTAGAAAAATATCTCTGCCCAAATCCTTTAGTCTCTACTGCAGGAATCCACAACATTTTATCGTAAGAAGAACTGCGCAACTGCCTGAAAGGGATATACGAGTGAAGGCGCTCTGAGAGATAATTGGGCCCAGTGCCAGAAAAGGGAAACATGGCAAATGGACAAGACTTTGTATTTAACTCTGTCCTTAACTGGGAACTAGTGGGGAGCGTGCAGGATTGGGAGACATGAACTGATTTATGAGGCAATGTGGCGAAAAGCCTTGATCTAAGCGTTCAGACAAAAGACATACCTGAGATTCGTGCGCGATAACATAATTCTGGATTGGCCAGCTGATTACAAATTATAGTCACGGCAATGGTTCTAGGAAGTAGGCAATGGTGCATTGAACCACCTGCAGTCTTGACTATGATATGCGAACCAATCACAGTGTCGGCAAATGGACTGACTGCACGACAGTTTGTTTTCAGTTCATTTGCGACATGCCACATACACACGCGCGGCTGATTGTCACGTATCCGTATGTGGCACGCCTCGTATAAATGATATTTCAGGCCGATGGATGTGGCATCGGAGTACCATGTAAGAGTGGATGATGTGATCGTCGCCACAGCAGAGAGTCCGCAACGGAGAAAAAGTGCGGTGGGGTTTGCTCGCTTCCTTCGGGCAGGAAGCGTCGTGCGAGTGACCAGAAACACGTACAGCCGAATAGTCACCACTGACCTGCTTACATATGTTGATAGCATCTTTTCTATCACATTCTTGTTGCCGACAAACGCTGGTAAGCGGGATTTTTTTCGTGACTATGTTGTGGTGTTTATGAAATATGTTTAACAGTAATAATGATTATATCTGGCTGCTTCATCTGCAAGCATCACAAAGCAAATGTAGGAGGTTTTTTTTCAGAACCTGCCCCCCCCCCCCCTCACCCCCCCCCCCCCGAACCACCTTGTCTCACAATTTGCGTAAATTTTTCTTTGATC
>BTPG01000007.1:156697608-156702608 GCA_036245525.1 Semisulcospira habei
AAAAAGGGACAGCAAACTTACAAGCAGCAGGACGGCAATATGACACCACTGGACAGACTCCGCAGAATGAAAATCCGCCCTGAGGTAAACACTCTTCTCATTGGAGATTCTGTCACCAAATTCATCGATGAGAAGAGAATGACGACTGCTGACTCTATGGTGCAGAATCTATCAGTGTCAGGCCTCAGGGTGGATCACCTGGGTCAGTGGCTGAGCGCACAACCCCTAAACCCTAATATACGGACTGTCACCATCCACGTCGGCATCAACAGCTGCTGGGATGGGGCTGTCAGCCAACAGACGTGGCTCAAACTTTGTGGCCTGCTGTCAGCAAAGTTCCCCAAAGCCAGACTACAAATGTCTTCCCTCCTCCCGACACGTGGCAGCCATCATCCCCTACACCGACCTGCACACGACTCGAACAAAGCCCTCAAAACTGTGTGCAAACAGGAAAAGGTCACTTTTATCGACCACACATCAACTTTCCTGTCAAGCAGAGGTGCACCCAAGCAGGTCATGTATTATGATAAGCTCCACCCCAGCGACCACGGTGTTAGTGCACTGGCCCGGAACATACGACGCGCTGACCTGCCGCCGACGTCCCCGGGTGAGGACAGACGGGCCGCACAGCCGAACAGTGGCCACTCATCCGATTCGCGTCCTCTCCCTGGGTCACAGTACACTGGTGAGGACAAGCGTATTACGCAACACCACCAGCAGCCCGGGCCTGCCCCCGCCGCTCTTGAGGCAGCCCCTGGTCAGGCCGCTGATAGGCGTGAGTCTTCTGCGACCAACAGCAGTGGCCTGGAGGCTTCTCGCAGGTCTCGGGCACACACCACCACCCCTCTGTGTCAGGAACAGAGGCATAGTCGGCCGCTACAACTGTCCGCTGCTACGGAGTACCCTCCCTTACCATCTACTATGACAGCGAGCCATCTTTCAGCGCCTAATACCAGAGGATGGGAGAAGAGGGGATTAGCCCTCACTGCCTCCCCTCTTGATTCACATCAAGTTCAGGCGCTAAGTGTTAGCATTGCACAAGCCATATTGCAATTCTACTCACAGCAGTAACCCCCACCCCACCCCATTACCCTCCACCTCGCCGCACGCCCCCCTCCGCCCTCCCCCTTTCCGCCCTACCCCCCTCCCCCGGTGTAATTAGGGAAGTTAGGGATGTTTGTTTGTTGTAGCGCAGACTGCATCATTTTGTTGGTTCGCGTTGTAGGACACTGCAAGCTGAACGTGGACACTTGTGAATTCAGTGCCAAGTGCCGTTCACATATATATGAATATATAAAACTGTCGTTTGAAACAGTGTTCGTGACTGCTCGGGTGGACAGAGTTTCTGCGTCATTTGAATTTTCTTTTCTGTTAGGTTGTGTGCTATTTTTCTCATTTGCATTCTCTACCAGGGAATAATAAGATTATGTGTCATTTTCTTTCGTGACACAAAGACGTCAGTGACTTGACCTTCATTGTTGATGAGAAAAAACAACCACCAAACATTACAGGCCTAGCATCGTGTGTTTAGAGCGAGTGCTTACGACGTCCAGTGTTGTTCTTCACCAGTAAGATTAATTACACTGTATACGGAGTCGCTTGAAGGACTTTCTCTAGCGAGCTCTGCAGTCTCATTGACGATATTTCCGTCAAAAGTGTGGACTATAGTTTTCAATGCTACTGTCTGTCTGTGTTAATATTAATTAGTTGCACGAATCGCAGCCACACAGACTCTCACTGTTACTTGTGACAATTGCTGAAAACTAATTTTCTCCGAATTTTAATCTTTTGTTGATTCGGGGTGTGAGACATTGAAGAGTACCTGGGATATTTTAGTCCCCACGGACGTGTGTAAGCCTTCTGAAGGCCTATTCCCCTGCGTACAGTGATTACGCCTCTAGTCTTTGTTTATTGTGTTTATTGCACTTAGAATAGTTTAGTTAGTGATTTTATACTTTTTATTTGTATCATTATTATTACTTTCTATTTGGCACGTGTTACGGATACATTCTGTTGATTTTCTTCTTTTTTGTTTTTCTACAAACACATTGACTTTGCGTGAAATGAGTGGCGTAAAACTCAAGACGAAAGATCTCCGCATTGGTCATCTCAATATTTACCATCTCTGTAATAAGTTGCCTGACATATGTGTTTATCTAAATGGAGCAGACCCGTTTCATATTTTTGGACTGTCTGAAACACGTCTCAATTCAAATGTATCAGATATATCCATCCAAGTTCCTGGATTTACTGTCATGAGACGTGATCCTACGGCCCATGGACAGACAGGATTAGCTGCTTATGTTCACTCGTCTATTCAAGATTTTATACGTAGACGACATGATTTAGAAACCAAAGATATTGAGTGTATGTGGCTTGAACTGAAGGCCCCCCAATCTCTATCATTTCTTATTGGCCTTCTGTACCGCAACCCTGCTGCGAACTTTGAGTGGTATGATGATTTCCTTAGTATGTGTGATAAAGCTTGTAATCCCAACTCCAATGTCATCCTCATGGGAGACTTTAACATAGACATGCTAAAGCCTCACCATGCGTGGGACTCTACGTTAACGTTGTTGGGTCTGCAACAGTTAAATCACTTCACCCACACGGATCACACAAACAACATCCACACTCATAGATCATATATACACAACCAAGCCAGAGTCTGTTCATAATGTATCTGTCGGTAACCTTAGTATCAGCGACCATTTTCCCATCCGCTGTACGTGGTCTACTAAACTCCCTAAAGCAAAGAAAGGATGCCATACGTATATCACCTATCGCTCCTTTAAAAGTTTTAATGTAAGCGAGTTTCTGTTTGATCTTAACAGCGCACCTTTTGATGAAGTATTTAGTACATCTGACCCTGACAGCGCTCTGTCTGTTTGGTATACCATCTTTCTTAAGATCTTAAATAAACATGCGCCCCTGCGGAGGAGACGCGTCAAACACGCATCACTCCCGCCGTGGCTTACTCAAGACATCATTCAAGCCATGAGGGTGAGAGATGATCTGAGACAGCAGAAGTGCTTCACTGAATTTAAGCGTGAGCGCAATCGCGTAAAATCTCTTGTGCGACAGGCTAAAAAATCTTTCATTGATCGCTTGATTAAACAAGACAAAGACATGTCCACGCTCTGGCGCGCTATGGCCGTAGTGACTGGAGGCAAGTGTAATAAATCTCCTTTAATCCCTTCTGATCTGACTGCAGACATGTTTAACGACCATTTCCTCTCAGTTGCCGAGTCTCTTGTCCCTTCAGAAGCAAGTTCTCAGCCCTACTCTTGCTCAGACAGACTAGTTGACTTTTGTAGAACGCGAACTGCAGGATCTGATCCTTTCGTGATTCCACCACTGGCAGTGCACGAAGTCGGTAGGACAATTAGTTCAATGAAGAATATGAAATCGTCCGGGCCAGATGAAATCAGCCCCAAAATACTTAAATTAGCTATTCCTTATGTTATTGAAACAATAACCTATATTTATAATTTGTGCATTCAAACGAATATTTTCCCAAAAGAACTTAAAAAAGCCAAGGTTATACCCCTCCCGAAAACAAGAGATATGACTGATGTTAATAACTATCGCCCCATCTCACTATTGTCCATCCTTAGTAAACCACTTGAACGGCATATCCATAAACATCTCTTGGAATATTTAGAAAATCATACATTAATCCACCCCCTTCAGTCGGGATTCAGACCAAAGCACAGCTGTCACACGGCCCTAGCACGTCTAACTGATGTGTGGCTACGCTCAATAAATCAGGGCGAATTTACCGGCGCTGTATTTATTGACTTACGAAAAGCCTTTGATCTTGTGGACCATAAACTTCTACTTTCCAAGCTAAATGTGTACTTCGGTAGTTCGTTTGGCAATAAATGCATTTCTTCCTCAATTAACTACAGCCAGAAATCTCTTTACCACCATGGCACAACTCCACTTTTTGCCTCATATCTTAGCGACAGACAGCAGCGCGTCATGGTCAATGGATCATACTCCTCAAGCGGATTAGTAACACGGGGAGTTCCCCAGGGTTCAGTCCTAGGGCCTCTTCTGTTTTGCCTCTTTATAAATGACCTACCGCTACATTTGACTAGCGACAAAATTTCATGTGATTTATTCGCTGATGACGCCACAATTCACACCCCGGACAAGAGTATTGATTCTTTAAATGGCCGTTTGCAGCAGGGTTTGAGCGAAATTTCCACTTGGTGCGCAAACAATGAAATGATTTTAAATCCTTCCAAAACGGAATGCATGACGATAGCAACCCGTCAGAAGCACCAGCTCAAGCCACTTACACTCAGCCTGACTATCCATAATGACATCGTTAATCAGGTCACCGCGGAACACCGATTACTTGGTGTAATTGTTGATGACCAGATGAAGTGGCAATCACACATAAATGCTGTATGTAAAACTGTTGCTAGAAATGTTTTTATGCTTTCAAAGTTGAAGTACTTTATCGATGTTGATGCCCGCAAGTTATTTTACAATGCGCATGTCAAATCCCACATCGATTATGCGTCCACGATATGGGATGGCAGCGGTGACATACACTTAAAGAGGCTTAACTCCCTGCATCGGAGAGCAGCGAAAAATATCCTGCCTGATTCAGCCCTAACAACTGATGAAAGACTTGAAAAACTGAAAATGCTACCTCTTAGCAAGCATCACCTCTTAAACAAGGGTGTGGTTATGTATAAAATCTGGAATGAGATTCACCCAAAATATCTTTGTAAGCTCTTTACCAAGGCAAGTTCAGGTTATTCTACTTCAAGACGAAACTTTATTACACCTCGCCCCAGGATAGATCTATTTAAAACCAGTGTATCTTTCTCAGGCGCATCTTTCTGGAACACACTGCCAACATGTGTAACACACGCTAGCTCCCTCTCCTCTTTCAAGGAATGCCTCCTCAAGTACTTGTCTGCTGATACATAATCTACCACAAGTATTCGTATCAAACGTGCTTATCGTATAATCAGTGCATG
>BTPG01000007.1:156705108-156707608 GCA_036245525.1 Semisulcospira habei
TTCCTGGGGAAAATATCTTCATTCTCTGGATTAGAATAGAGAATGGAGATATTATTCCGAAGAATTGCTGATTTAGACGGGAGGCGAGGATCATAAGTCGTCACCCAGGCCAGTTTTTTACCTTTCTTCTGCCGTGGTTTGTTAAGAATATCAACTCTGCTTTTGTTAGCTCCATAATTGATTTCTTTGAGGGCATAGTCGAAATTACAATCAGCCATAGAAAAATATCTGGCATATTCGTTGAGTCTAATCAAAAGAGTGTCATCATCACTGCAAATCATCCGAAGACGTGTACCAACTCCTGAAATCAACCCTTTAAAAACTGCCGGAGAGTGGCAGCTCGTTGGTGGTAAGTAGGAGTGGCAGTGCTTAGAAAACACGTCTGTAATGATCCGTCCATCCAGCAGTTCTAGTTTGACATCTAGATACTCTGCAGTAATCCCATGCGAAACAGTCCATCTAATATGTGGAGGATGAAGAGTCTGAAGATGTGCTTGAAACTCTTTTGCGTGGTCTTTACTGAGAAGAATAGCGAATCCATCATCTCTGAACCTGCTCCAATCAAGATGACGTAGCCGAGATCGATCCTGCTCATCAGCGAGAGAAGAAAGGAGAGGTACTGGCGATGAAGATACTAATGCTTCATCAAGCTCACCCATAAACACATCTACATAGTCACATGCATGGCACGGTCCCATTGCTGTGCCTTTGTTTGGCTTGACAAAGGTAGTGTTACCTTCACCATCCGTGTACGCAGCACTGTTTTCATGCAGAGCAATGTTAAGTGCCTGAATAATGCATTCCTTAGATACGTCAAGGGGTGACGGGTGTAGCTGTAGTTGTTTTTCCACAGCGGGTAAGCCCATGCCATTGTTGACATTAGGATAAAGAGCAATGACGTCACATATAGCGAAACAAGAGGACGATGGCAAAGGCGCAAATGCTTGGTTTATTTGATGAATTTTCTGCAGAAATGCTTTCGTGTCGATAATCTGGTAAGGGAGATACTCAGTCAAGTGTCTAATGGCAATCTGAACAAACTTAGAAAGTGGCTGCACAGGAGTGCCACTACCAGACAAAAGAAGTCTGATTGGGTAAGGTTTAGGTTTGTGTGTTTTAACCAGAGGTTTAAGTTTACCAGGACGGGTGTCGTTGATGCCTCCTACATACTCAGCTACATCTTGAGTAAACTTTCCTTTTCCTTTCCAAAAGTCACTATATGCTTTCACGGCGGAAATAACAGTAGAAGTGGGATCATGAGGTAGAATGTCATAATGTTCTGGGTCATTAAGTTCTTCGAAGACTTTAATATCGTCATCAACTAAAGAAGTAATAACAGTTACACCGGATTTGTCAGCAAAACGACAAGCAGCGTTATGAGTTAGTGGGAGTAGTTTCAGTTCTTTTAGGGCTGCACGCTGATTAGGGGTTAGGTTGTCCTTAATACGCCTTCTTTTCTTTAAGTCTAGGAATTCCCTAGAGCAGCTGTCAATGAATGCTTCCAGGGCATGGTCACCTTTAGGGGCGATGTTTTTAGTTGGTTGATACCAAGGCAGTTTTTCAAAAGGTGCCTCAGAGTTGGCAGATTCGGCGTCATCTGACTCTCCGTTTTTTAGGTAGTGATATCGATGCCAACGCAAACGTTCCGCCCAAGCATAAGTACCGACAACCTGGTCACAAACATCAATGCTTTCCGTAGGCGTTGGAGCGAAAGAATCGGAAAGTCGACATAAAGATATCTGGTCCTCTGTTAATGTTACGTTATTAGTCAGATTGATTGGATCAAAACATTTCAAGTCGTCTGCAGTGGGAACAAATTTTGGTATTTTGGTCTTGTGTTTCCCGTCACGTTTACCTCGTTTCCGTTTCTGTCTGTGTTTGCGAGAACATTTCCGCTGTACGTTATGAAAAGAATCGACAGAGCTTTGTACATACCGATCAGACACTAATCGAAGAGATCCAATCCCACATTTGGAACGGGGTATATTGTTAGTAAGTTTTCGTAATTTGAAGGCATGATTTGTCCGAAGTCTTTCAAGAACGGGAGATGATACACGTTTGATGTCGTTTAAAAATCTACCACAAGTATTGGCACCAAAACTGGCACAAATGTACTGCTTAGTACCCAGAAAATTCTGCTGGCAATCAAGAAAGTCGTTCTCACATTCTTTCAAAATGTAGTCAAGAATTCTTGAGCTGGTAGTATTTAAAATATTTTGAATAGAAAAAGAAAGTTCCGTGTTCTTTACATTGTAAGCCAAGTTAAAATGAAGTCTAAGGCCTATTGGAATTGTTCCATTCTCAACACACTGTTGTAAAAAAGTAAGTTTTAGAAAGGTTGTCTCTTGCTTAATGTACAAATCACGGAGAATGCAGTATTCTGAAGGCATAATGGTCAAGAAAATGTACGATACCTCCTTCCCTGGAAAAAAGGAACTCCAACATGGCTGGAGCGGGGCCGGCAACGGACGGTTGAAGCTGAATAGCAAATATGAATAAA